>JAINUV010001249.1:89726-235738 GCA_020205505.1 Panax japonicus
ACTCCATTAAGATTTAATATGGAGTATTTTTAAACTTGAGTTATCTAAAGTACGAATCTCTAATCTTTGTCCTTTTATCTCGCTGGATTCGTTCTCTAAAATGTTTTTCATCATCCTCAGTCCTTAATGGTGATACTTGATGAATATTTTTGGCCTGTAGTGCAAAGATAAATGATTACCTGATGAATATCTTTAGTCCGTAGTGCAAAGATGAACAGGTGTTGAGATAAACATAACCAACTGGTGATACAAATGAATATCTTTGGCCCGTAGTGCAAAGATGAATATTTGATTCAAGATGTATATTGATTGATGTTACAGGGATAAAATATTGATGATGGACTTTTAAATTCATAGATGATAGTAGATTTCATTCTCTACTTAACTCTTCTAATGAATTGTTGTTTCCGCTGCAGTTGTTGAGCTAAAACATGTTATCTATTATATTCTGTCAGATTTTTTCCTGTTGAAGACTAATGATAATTTGTTGTATATTATCTTAGTCGTAATATTCTTTACTGGGCTAGTTGAGCTCACCCTTTTTCTTTTTGTTCCATTTTTCTTCTCAGGAAGCGAGAATATAGCAGGAACCAGTCGGGGTATAGAGTGATGGTCCTAGACAGTTATTTTAGCAGTCCTCACTATTTTTATAAAATAGTGCATCAATATTTGTAATGAGAACTTTATATGGGTGTGGATATTGTCTAGAAGACAATATTTGTATTTAAACTCACAGTATGTGTTGTCATATTTTGCACGACAATTCTAATAATAAAGTTGTAGTTGTTTTCTGTACCATGTATTTTGGCAACTCAGAATGGGTGATGTATACCTATTTTGGGGGCGTCACAGTTGGTATCAGAGCTTAGAGATATGGTCTCTGGTGAAGATCGAGGAATAGAACTAGGAGGGGAGAGATGAGTAAATCCTTTGCTAGTGTGTCCTACCTAAGCTTATTTGTTGGTTGGTCATAATATAGGGATATTATGTGATATGTTAATTTGTTTAATTAACCCTTATTTTATGGCAGTTTTTAAGAATGGCAGCTGAGAACGTTAACAATGGAGTCTATGAGACCGTGGAACAACCTTCAATCACCAACCTAGAGAACGTGCAACAGGAAGGAAATATTCCTCCTGTAAACAATACTACCGAACAAACGATGAATGATGTGATGTTTAGAAGCTTTTTGCAGTTCATGCAAAATCAGACGAGGGAGACTCGTGTATAAAATATGGGTGGAAATGATAGCAACGCGCGGTTTGTCACAGCCAAGCAGTTCAAGGAGTTGGGACCACAAGATTTCTGGGGAAAGCCAGATCCGATTAAGGTGGAAACGTGGGTCTAGCAAATTACCAAGATATTCGATTTCTTGGGATGCACGGAGGAACAAAAGGTTCCATTCACCACCTTTATGTTCCGTGGTGAGGCAGATTATTGGTGGGAATCTGTGAAGCGTACCCAACCAGCCGCACTCAACATGTCTTGGGAAAGATTTCAGAAACTGGTCAATGACAAATACTTTCCTGAAAGTATTCGTTATATGAAGGAGGTAGAGTTTATTAGATTGGAACATAACAACATGATGGTGTCCCAGTACGAGGCGAAGTTCACGGAGTTATCCAGGTTTGTACCTTATTTGGTAGAGAATGAGGAATGTATGACGCGGATGTTTCTGAGATGTCTAAAACCTGAGATTCGTCAATACCTTATCTCTCATAAATTTTCTCTGTATTCAGATGTTGTAAACAGGGCTCAATTATTAGAGCGAGATAATGAATATGTTCAACCGAGGGACCACAAGCCATGGTCATACCAGTGACAACAATCATCAGAGCGATGATAACCAGTGAGGAGGGAAAAATACGAACAAAAACGGTAAGCACTCGCGTGGTAATCGTGGCCATGATAATAGGAGAGGTGAGTCAAGTGGAAATTTCAAAAAGAAGAGATTCAACAATGACGGGAAGACATCAGTAGCAGCACCAACACCAACAACAAATTCTAGAGGAGGAGAACGACCGCCAGTTAGATGCTACAGATGCGGAGAGGAGGGACACATAAGTCTAAACTGTTCACAGCCTTCCAAGGTGTGTTTCAGTTGTGGAAAATATGGTCATATAGCCCGATTTTGTCCATCAGCGAAGTCAAGTCCAACTGGGACGGCGGCACCAAAGGCGACTAAGGACAAAACAAAGTCGGTGGTTCAAGGGAGGGAGTTTGTCGTGACTAGCCAAAACGCGAAAAACCCAAATGAGGTGATCACGGGTAAGCTAATCTTGAACTCTTGCGAAGTTTATATCTTACTAGATACCGGTTCTACCCATTCTTTTATCTCTCCTGCTTGTGCTCAACGTTTAAACATAACCCCGGAGAAATTAGACTTTGACTTATCTGTGGAGACTCCGTTAGGAGAAACATTTATTACATCCACTGTGTATAAATCTTGCTTGATCCAAGTTGGCACCATCACATTACTTGTTTATCTTATCTCTTTAAAGATACTTGTATTTGATGTGATTTTAGGGATTAATTGGTTAACTATTCATCATGCCAAAATTGATTGTTTTCGTAAGGTTGTTAGTTTTCATATTCCTAACCAACCTGTTATGCGAATTCAAGAAACCAAACCACTAAAGTCAATCACTGTCATATCAAGCCATAAAGCCATTCGTTTATTAAAAAATGAATGTCAAGCTTTCCTAGCCCATGTTATGGACTTGAACAAAAACACGTCAGATTTGAATATTTCTGTTGTTAGTGAATTTTGTGACGTATTTCCTGAAGAACTTCCTGGTCTACCCCCAGAACATGAAGTTGAATTCTTTATTGATCTTGAACCGGGTATAAAGCTCATTTCTAAAACCCCATATCGAATGGCTCTTATTGAACTTCATGAGTTAAAAGTCCAACTACAAGAATTGTTAGACAACAGTTTCATTCGTCCTAGTAAATCTCCTTGGGGTGCTCCTGTTTTATTTGTAAAGAAGAAAGACGGGAGTATGCGACTTTTTATTGACTACCAAGAATTAAACCATGTCACCATCAAGAATAGATATCTACTACCTCGCATTGATGACATGTTTGACCAGTTGCAAGGAGCACAATTCTTTTCAAAGATCGATCTTCGTTCTGGATATCATCAGCTGAAGATTATAACTGAGGATATACTGAAGACTGCCTTCAGAACTCGGTACGGGCATTATGAATTCTTAGTCATGTCTTTTGGATTGACTAATGCTCCTGCTACTTTAATGGATATGATGAACCGTGTATTCAATGAATATTTGGATTAGTTCGTTGTTGTCTTTATTGATGACATCCTCATATATTCCAAAAGTTGTGAAGATCATGAGCACCATTTGAAGCTGGTACTTCAAAGACTTCGTGACAACAAGCTATATGCCAAGCTGAAGAAATGCGAGTTCTGGCTTAAGGAAGTAGCATTCCTTGGGTACGTGGTATCAAAACATGGAGTATCTGTTGACCCGATAAAGATTGAAGCAATACAAAGTTGGGAGCAACCGAAGTCGGTGACCGAAGTGTGTAGCTTTCTGGGCTTAGCTGGTTATTTTTGGATATTTGTGGAAGGATTTTCTTGAATTGCTACTCCGTTAACTCAGCTGACTCGGAAAGAAACAAATTTCGTATGGAGCGAAGAATGCGAGAAGAGTTTCCAAGAGCTCAAGAGGGGACTCATTTTGGCACCTATTCTAACAATACCATCTGGTTCAGATGGATTTGTTATCTACAGCAATGCTTCAGGCAAAGGGTTAGGATGTGTTCTCATACAACATGGGAAAGTCATAGCCTATGCCTCACGACAACTCAAAGAATATGAGAGGAATTACCTTACTCATGATTTGGAGTTGGAAGCAGTCGTTTTTGTGTTGAAAATCTGGAGACACTACCTGTTGATAAGTGGTATTTTTACCTACTTATTGCATACCAATTCATGCGAATTTTGCCCAGCTCAAGTACATTTTATTGTGTTTTAGTTGCATTTCACATTATTTCGCATTGCATTTACTTAAAACTCATTTTGGTGAATAAGTGCAGGAATTGGCTTAATTTTGGTGGTAATAGAAGCCCGAAGCTAATGGATGTGTGAAGGTGAGGCACAAGCGAGGATGTGCATAGCATGGAGGTGAAATGGAGCAAGGAGATCAAGCAATGAAAGAACAAATAGCAGCAGCAACAGAACAGAAACAAATCTAGAGCCAGAGCCTGCATAGTGCAAGCTGCGCGGTCGCGAGCAGGAGACGCGCGCCTGCGAGAGATGCTGGCTGGAAAAAAGCAAACATTCTGTAAGTCTCGTGACCGCGAGACTGAGAAGATATAGAGGAGAGCGGTCGCGCACGATGCTGATGCTATAATTTTATTTTATTTTTAATTCTTAATTAAATGATGTGTAATGGGTTTTTAAACGATTCTGACTGGTGTCAGACACACGCTGAATAATTTTTAGCGTATTCTTTTCATAGAAACTAGGGTTTACACCTTGGGAGAGATTCCAACGTAGAACAAAGCCAAAACGTCTACTTCTCTACTTCTTCTTGGAATTCTCTATCATCGTGGATTTTGATTATTATCTATTGGATCTCTATGAGGATTTAATAGTTGATCATTGGTTTCTATCCAACGATGGGGTTTGATTGTTCTATCTTTCTTATTTCAATTGTTTGTTTATTGATCATGGTTAGTGTTGACCCCATAATGGCTTTTGGTTCAGTCGTGAACTAAACTCCATTATGGGATTCAAACGAATTTTAATATGTAGTTTGATTTTATGCTTAAATGCTAGAGATGTTTTACATATCATATGGAATATCTGTCATGGTTGTTTTACATGAATGAATGCTTGATCACCATTCGTTTCAGTATTTGTATGGAATTGACAATGAACATATAAATATGGATTGTAATCATGATAGCATGCGAATATGGGGATGTTATAATGTCTTGCGTATTTTGTGAACCAGATAGACATATATTGTTTCACCGTATGAGCTAGAATAAGGGCTTGGGCTTAAAATCAATATAATTGCAATTTCACATAAACATATAGTGATTTTGGTTGTATTGGTGATTACATAGAGTCTAACATCTGTAGATGCTATGTAAGTAGGTTATAGTGCATTGAAAAATGGTTATAACTCTATTCGTGCTCTTGACTATTTTCCTGTGATATGTGAACACTTCTTGCATGATAGTGGCGATTGAATGAAATATTAAATGAAGTTAGGATCCCATTATTTCTAAATTATATTTATTTCCTTATTATTCTTATTTTCAGTTGTTATTCACAATTAGTTTAATTCAACACTTTTAGTCATCAGTCTAAGCATATAAATTTGGTGAGTTAATTGATGCAGGATAGTTTAAATTTAACAACTTTCTCTGTGGGATTGATACTCTACTTACTCTATATTACTTGTTGACCCGTGTATGCTTGCATGAGTTAGAGCTATTTTATTAGAATTATAAAAGAGACAACAAGTTTTTGGTGCCGTTGCCGGGGAAAGGTGTTAATTTAGATAATTATCAACAGTTTAAAGCTAAATTGTATGACTTAGACAAATCTATTCGTTTCTTATTTCTATTTTTGTTTCATTTTTGGTTGCAGGTACTTGTAGATTTTTATGCACACAAGATCCTCTAAATCTGAATTAACACCAGCGCAGGAAAACATCAATAGGAGAGGTTGGAAAGCTAGCATGTGAAGAAATCTACAAGCTCGGTTAGAGAGTACTATATCGGATATGGCAGAAGAACAGAGAATCGAGCAAAGAGAAGAGCAACGGGCTCTAAGGGATTATTCTATGCCAAACATAAATGGACTATAGTCAAGCATAGTCAGACCGGCGATAACAGCAAACACCTTTGAAATCAAACAGGACACGATTCAGATGGTACAGAACTCAGTTCAGTTTGGGGGTGCTGCTATAGATGATCCGAATGAGCATCTATTGAGCTTTATCGAGATCTGCGACACATTCAGATATAACGGTGTGACGGAAGATGCCATCAGGACTACGGCTATTTCCATTTTCATTGAGAGATAAGGCTAGAAGTTGGCTACATTCTTTGCCGTCAGGGTCAATAACCATATGGGAGGATTTAACACAGAAATTCTTAGCTAAGTTCTTCCCAATGGCCAAGACTGCAAAGATGAGGACAGCTATCTCTCAGTTTGAGCAACAATAGGGTAAGTCCTTATATGAGGCATGGGAGCGTTACAAAGAGATGCTCAGAAAATGTCCGCATCACGGTATGCCAGACTGGATGGTGATAAATTCCTTTTACAATGCGTTAGGATGGCAGTCGAGACCGATTGTGGATGCAGTCGCAGGAGGGGCATTATGGGCAAAGAGCTATGATGAGGCCTATATGCTTATCGAGACTATGGCTGCAAATGACTATCAGAATCCTACAGCTCGGATGCCACAGCCTAAGCTTGCAGGTGTGTTGGAGGTAGATGTGATTACGCAGTTGTCAGCACAAATGGCATCTATGGCTAAAAAGATAGATACTTTGGTAGACAGTAAAGTGAAAATAGTTGTTTTTCGTTTGTGAGATTTGTACGGGGTCACACTCCACGGATCAATGTGCTATCAGCTCGGAGTCGGTGCAATATGTGAGCAACTACAGGAAAGACCAAGGTCAATTTCAGAACACATACCATCCCAACAACTGAAATCATCCAAACTTTAGTTGGTCAAATAATCAAGGACAACAACAGCAAAATTAGTTTCAGCCACAGTCATCTCAACCACAGTTTGCACCAATACCACTGTTTCCACCAGGATTTCCTCAACAATAACAACATCACACTCTCGCTACACCACAGCTCGAGAAGAAATCAGAGATGGAGGAGCTGATGTTGAAATACATGGCAAACACTGAAGTCATGATCAAAAGCCAAGCAGTGGCTATCAAGAATTTGGAGACTCAAATGGGGAAAATGGCGAGTATGCTCAACAACAGGCCCTAGGGTGCATTGCCAAGTAACACTGAGATAAATCCTAAGAGAGACATAAAGGAGCAGTGTCAAGCAATCACATTGCGATCAGGAAAAGATTTGACAGACATAGCCAGTCGTGCGCCCTCGCGTGAGTTACAAGGGGATATTGCGCGACCGCGCGAGGCAGAACAGTTGGATGGTGAGGAAGAAAAGTTAAAAAAATCTGAGGTTCAGCAGGAAGAGAAGAACAAGGCAGGTTCAGAAGAAAAGGTAAAGAGTCCGGTACAACCACTACATCCTCAAGTACCATATCCGCAGAGGTTAATTAAGCAGAAATACGACAAACAGTTCTAGCATGTTTCTGGAGGTATTTAAAAAGCTGCAGATCAACATACCTTTCGCAGAGGCATTGGAACAAATGTCAAGCTATAAAAAGTTCATGAAAGGTATATTGTCAAGGAAGAGAAGATTATATGAGTTTGAAACAGTAGCCTTGACAGAGGAATGCAGTGCAGTGCTCCAACGCAAACTACCTCCAAAGCTGAAAGATTCGGGTAGCTTCACAATTCCGTGCACCATTGGAAAGATGAACTTTAGCAAGTGTTTATATGATCAGGGGGCAAGTATAAATTTGATTTCGTTGTCAGTGTTCAACTAGTTGGGATTACCGGCTCCAAGACCGATAAACATATCATTACAGTTAGCTAACAGGTCCATAACATATCCACGGGAAATTATTGAAGATGTGTTGGTTAAGGTGGATAAGTTCATTTTTTCGGCCGACTTTATCATTCTAGATTTCGAAGAGGATAAGAGTATACCAATCATACTAGGGAGACCATTCTTAGCCACGGGCAGGACTTCAATCGATGTACAAAAGGGAGAACTAACGATGCGTGTACATGATCAAGAGGTCACATTTAATGTCTTTAAGGTGATAAAGTTCCCATCGGATGAAGAAGAATGCTTCTTGGTTAACCTGGTGGATTGGGGTCCGAAGCATGAATTACAGAAACTGAGAAATTATGGACCGTTGAACTATATAACGGGTATAAGTTCAGGGTCGAAGGTGGAACCGTTGACGGAAGCTGATGTCATTAAATTTTGGGGTGCAGTGGTCAATAAGGAAGGCACCTCAATTCTTGACCGTGACGTGAGATTCAGAGATAGCCGAGCTAATTGACTATAACCTAGCGCTGGATGGGAGGCAACCCATCATTTCTACCCCCAATGATTCATTTTTTTAGTTTATTCATCTTGGTTTATGTTAGTTAGTTATATCTAATTCATTGTTAAAGGATATTGGATACTCTTGCTCAAGTGTGTAGCAAGAATTGATTGACGAATACTTGCATGATGTTAGCATTATGTGGCCACTAATTCATGCCTTAACCATGTGCATTAATGTCTATGTAGGAACCAAAATTGGAAAGCAGTACTGAAAGGCAGAGAAAAATTGAACCTTAGCATGGCAGATATCAAGGTCGCGCGACCACGCGTCCCAGGCAATACAAACTCGCGCGTTACGTGCCAAGCTAATCAGACCAACAACCCTACTATAAGTCTCACGCCCGCGCGCCTAACTCACTACACACTCGCGCGGCCACGCGCGACACCGAATCAAGTCAGATCTGAACATTTTGAAAAAAGAGATTTGGACCATTTGGACTCTCATTTGCGATAATAACAGACGTGGGACTCTCTCACTCTCCATAACTCACGTCTCTATCTCTCTATCAGTTACAGATTGAAGCCGTATATCTCTCCATCAAATCCCCACACTCTCTCCACGTTCAAAGCTCAACCACCTCTCCTTCTCTCTATAAAGCTAGGGTTCCTAATTGGGTTGGCATACACAAGTGTGAAGGTTCTAATTTCACAAATTTCAATTCTCTCTCAGTAAGTTCAACTTTTTGATCAACTATCTGTAAATGGGTCCAAAGAGAGCACGACCATCTTCATCTTCTTCATCCTCATCCGGCAGTCACGAGGGGGACATTGTCGACCACACCAAGTTCTTGTGTCTAGAAGCCCAGCAAGAGTACTACCGCATTGTAGCGAAGACATTTATCAAGGAAAGGGGATTCAGACCCAAAGGCCAGGACGGACAGCTCTGCGCCATGATCCATGAACGAGGTTGGGGTGGACTGACTGCATCTCCTATGCCCATTCTGATGGGTGTCGTCCGAGAGTTCTATGTCAATGCCAAAGTCACCATGAACGATTCCTCTATGGTTCGTGGTGTTGAGATAGACTACAGACCCGCCGCCATCTGAAAGGTGCTGAGAATCACCGCAAGACCACCAACAGGGGTGGCCAATTAGATCACATGGGCACATCTGGACACGGATTTGGAGCTTGTTATTGCTGAGTTGTGCGTGTCAGGCACGAAATGGACTTACAAAGTTGGCACGACCTAGCTTCGAATATTTCCAGTAACAGCACTAAATTGATACGCCAAGGCCTAGAATCTGTTCATTTGTGCCAAGCTTTTGCCTTCATCGCATCAACATGAAATCACGGCGGAAAGGGCTGCAATACTGTGGGGCATAACTACTGGCGAGTACATTGATGTGGGGTATTTGATTTATCAAAACATTGTGAAGTATCTGAAGGGAACTACCACTGGGAGCATTCCACATGCTTCAGTGCTAGCCATGCTATGTGCGCAACAGGGGTGCAATTGGGGCAACGAACAAATGCAGTATCCAAGTCAAGACATCACACATGCCACCATTGATAAATTTGAGGACTGGGCAGGTGGTGAGCCACACCCAGCGCGGACGAGTATTCATTCTCCGGCCCACTTTCCCCGAGCCCTCGCAGCAGCCCCCTCAGCTCGATGAAGCAGGTCCATCCACCCGAGCACACCCGGTTCCTAGCGATCGACCGCTTTGAAGGTTGGAGCGCAAAGTCGATGCCATGTATTATAATCTTGGAACATTTGATACGGGACTCACTCGAGCCTTGGCCGAAGCCTTCGCGCAACAAGGAACAATGCTAGAATGGCCGCAGTTTGGGACAGTCGTGTCGTATCCACCACTAGATTCACCACCCGAGGAGAGGTGGTTAAGCCGATCATTAGGGGAGTTTTCTGTACCCTTTACCTTCATTCAATGGGGACATTGAATATTTTAAGTTTGGGGGTATTGGAGATCATAGCATAGTAGTTTAGTAGTTTAGTTTTATTTAATTGGTGCATGTTTACTTAATTTTGCATGTTTATGTGTTTAGTTAAATTTTTGCAATATTTTTAATTTTTATTCATTATGGATTGTGATAGTATGTTTTAGTTGCATGTCTCACGCAAATTCTTGTTTAATAGAAATTTTAGCCTAGCCAATGATGATAGTGAATTGTGAAGGATTTGAGAATATTTGGGATAACATGAGCTGAGATATAATGTTGTACACGATGAGATTTATGTTGCTGTTTAAATGCTTTCGGTATGCACAAACGTGTTCACAATCACTTGTAAGTTGAAGAAGTGTATGTTGCATTGCTTGATTGAACATGTAGTTTTAAAAAGAGAAACATGTGGAAAGTGTTGTAGACTGTATGAAACATTGACATGCAAGTTTTGGGAAAACATGGGTATGCTTTGTATAAAAAAAATAAAAAATAAAAAATAATATCAAATAGCAATAATGTGGCTAGTCTTAATTCGGGGCCCTGGCTATTTGAGTAAGTACGTCCGAGGGGATTGTCTCTACACCTAGCGTCCTAAGGTCTTTCATGGTCTGAGAGTTGTTGGTTGAAAGTTCGCTAAGGGGTAGCAGTGTGCCTAATGGGTTGAGACATTGCACAATCATGTAAAAAAAGAGAGAGAAAAAGAGAAAAAGAAAAGAAGAATAGCAATAAACACCGCAGAAAAGTGCGTAAATCGCCCTTGTGTGTAGCAATAAAGCAATAGACCCATTGTTGAACCTTAATTTGTGTTGATATGTTGAAACAATCTGTGTTACATGAATATGCATGAGTCTTACTTTAGACTATAATTTTCTGTTTGGAGCAATATAGCATATGTATTATGTGCTTAGATCAAGTTTTTGGTGAACAATACACACACACATCATTTCTATAGCATATATGAAATTATCTGAGTGTATGATGTTATGTCTATAGTTTGGTTTGAAATTGTATTCTTGGATATGGATAATTCACTGAGGTAATTTGAGCTGAAATTCTGTTGTGGCAGGGACTATGTGAGACTAGTTTGCATCATAGAGTAGTTGCATAGTTGCGTAGTTGCATTTTCATTATTCATTAGTATGCGTTGCTTGAGGGCAAGCAACAGTTCAAGTTTGGGGGTATTTGATAAGTGGTATTTTACCTACTTATTGCATACCAATTAATGCGAATTGCGCCCATCTCAAGTGCATTTTATTGTGTTTTAGTTGCATTTCACGTTATTTTGCATTGCATTTACTTAAAACTCCTTTTGGTGAATAAATGCAGAAATTGGCTTAATTTTGGTGGTAATAGAGGCACGAAGCTAATGGATGTGTGAAGGTGAGGCACAAGCGAGGATGTGCATAGCATGGAGGTGAAATGGAGCAAGGAGATCAAGCAATGAAAGAACAAATAGCAGCAGTGGCAGAACAGAAACAAATCCAGAGCCAGAGCCTACAAAGTGCAAGCTGTGCGGTCGCGAGCAGGAGACGCGCGCCCGCGAGAGATGCTGGCTGGATAAAAGCAAACATTCTGTAAGTCTCGCGACCGCGAGACTAAGAAACTATAGAGGCGTGCGGCCGCGCGCGATGCTGATGCTGTAATTTTGTTTTATTTTTAATTCTTAATTAAATGATGTGTAATGGGTTTTTAAACGATTCTGATTGGTGTCAGACACACAGTGAATAATTTTTAGCGTATTCTTTTCATAGAAACTAGGGTTTACACCGTGGGAGAGATTCCAACGTAGAACGAAGCCAAAATGTCTACTTCTCTTCTTCTTCTTGGAATTCTCTATCATCGTGGATTTTGATTATTATCTATTGGATCTCTATGAGGATTTAATAGTTGATCATTGGTTTCTATCCAGCGATGGGGTTTGATCGTTCTATCTTTCTTACTTCAATTATTTTTTTATTGATCATGGTTAGCGTTGATCCCATAATGGCTTTTGGTTCAGTCATGAACTAAACTCCATTATGGGATTCAAAAGGATTTTAATATGTAGTTTGGTTTTACGCTTAACTGCTAGAGATGTTTTACATATCATATAGGAATATCTGTCATGGTTGTTTTACATGTATGAATGCTTGATCAACATTCGTTTCAGTATTTGTATGGAATTGACAATGAACATATAAATATGGATTGTAATCATGATAGCATACGAATATGGGGCTGTTATAATGTCTTGCGTATTTTGTGAACCAGATAGACATATATTGTTTCACCGTATGAGCTAGAATAAGGGCTTGGGCTTAAAATCAATATAATTGCAATTTCACATAGACATATAGTGATTTTAGTTGTATTGGTGTTTACATAGAGTCTAACATCTGTAGATGCTATGTAAGTAGGTTATAGTGCATTGAAAAATAGGTTATAACTCTATTCGTGCTCTTGACTATTTTCCTGTGATATGTGAACACTTCTTGCATGATAGTGGCGATTGAATGAAATATTAAATGAAGTTAGGATCCCATTATTTCCAAATTATATTTATTTCTTTATTATTCTTATTTTCAGTTGTTATTCACAATTAGTTTAATTCAACACTTTTAGTCATTAGTCTAGGCATATAAATTTGGTGAGTTAATTGATTGCAGGATACGTTTAAATTTAACAACTTTCTCTGTGAGATTGATACTCTACTTACTCTATATTACTTGTTGACCCGTGTATGCTTGCATGAGTTAGAGCTCTTTTATTAGAATTATAAAAGAGACAACAAGTTTTTGGCGTCGTTGCCGGGGAAATGTGTTAATTTAGATAATTATCAACAGTTTAAAGCTAAATTGTATGACTTAGACAAATCTATTCGTTTCTTATTTCTATTTTTGTTTCATTTTTGGTTGCAGGTACTTGTAGATTTTTATGCACACAAGATCCTCTAATTCTGAATTAACACCAGCGCAGGAAAACATCAACGGGAGAGGTTGGAAAGCTAGCATGCGAAGAAATCTACAAGCTCGGTTAGAGAGTACTATATCGAATATGGCAGAAGAATAGAGAATCGAGCAAAAAGAAGAGCATCGGGCTCTAAGGGATTATTCTATGCCAAACATAAATGGACTACAGTCAAACATAGTCAGACCGGCGATAGCAGCAAACACCTTTGAAATCAAACCGAACACGATTCAGATGGTACAGAACTCAATTCAGTTTGGGGGTGCTGCTATAGATGATCCGAATGAGCATCTATTGAGCTTTATCGAGATCTGCGACACATTCAGATATAACGGTGTGACGGAAGATGCCATCAGACTACGGCTATTTCCATTTTCATTGAGAGATAAGGCTAGAAGTTGGCTACATTCTTTGCCGTCAGGGTCAATAACCACATGGGAGGATTTAGCACATAAATTCTTAGACATATAGTGATTTTGGTTGTATTGGTGATTACATAGAGTCTAACATTATTGATGTTGTGTAAGTAGGTTATAGTGCATTAAAAATGGTTATAACTCTATTCGTGCTCTTGGCTATTTTCCTGTGATATGTGAACACTTCTTGCATGATAGTGGCGATTGAATGAAATATTAAATGAAGTTAGGATCCCATTATTTCCAAATTATATTTATTTCCTTATTATTTTTATTTTCAGTTGTTATTCACAATTAGTTTAATTCAACACTTTTAGTTATCAGTCTAGGCATATAAATTTGGTGAGTTAATTGATGCAGGATAGTTTAAATTTAACAACTTTCTCTGTGGGATCGATACTCTACTTACTCTGTATTACTTGTTGACCTGTGTATACTTGCATGAGTTGGAGCTCTTTTATTAGAATTATAAAAGAGGCAACACCTGTATGGGGAGAAAGTGGAGATTTATACGGATCATAAAAGCCTCAAATATTTCTTCACCCAAAAGGAACTCAACATGCGGCAACGACGTTGGCTCGAGCTATTGAAATATTACGACCATAGCATTCAATATCACCCTGGAAAAGCAAACGCTGTAGCTGACGCATTGAGTAGAAGATCGTATGCTGGTACAAGTGCGATGTTGTTAACACAAAGACCCATTTTGTACGACTTACAAAGGATGGAGATAGAGTTAAAGACTTCAGGGACCCACGTGATGAAGGCAAATATACGAGTAGAACCTGACTTTAATCGATAAAGTTAAAGTTGCTCAAGCTACAGACCTGGAGCTGATGCGTATGAAGAAGAAAGTGCAAGAAGGTGTTATTCCAAAAGCAAGAATCGATGAAGAAGGAATACTTTTAGTCAACTCCAGATTTTGTATTCCTAACGATTCTAACTTGAAGCATAGAATCATGGTGTAGGCACACAACACACCATTACAATCCATCCTGGGAGTACCAAAATGTATCATGATCTTCGACATACATTTTGGTGGAGCAATATGAAGAAAGAGATCGCGGAGTTTATCTGGAGGTGTTTAACTTGTCAACGTGTAAAGGAAGAGCATCAAGTGTCAAAGGGTCCATTGCAACCACTCGAGATTTCGAAATGGAAGTGGGAACACATTACCATGGATTTCGTTATAGGTCTTCCCAAAGTTTCTCAAGGCATAGATGCGATTTGGGATATTATTGATAGATTAATCAAGTCTGCTCATTTCTTGCATATGCATGAGACTTATTCCCTTGAACGTCTTGCTAGTATTACGTAAATGAGATTGTGAGATTGCATGGCATGCTAGTATCCATAGTTTCAGATCGTGACCCAAGATTCACTTCACGATTTTGGGTTAGCTTGCAGAAAGCTATGGGCACAGATTAATAATTCAGTTCGACATACCATTCCTCAAATGGACGGGCAATCGAAAAGGACTATTCAAACCCTTGAAGATCTATTAAAGACAATGTCTTAGATTTTAAAGAAAGTTGGGATAAGTTGTGACGCCCCCAAAATTAGGTATACATCACCCATCTAGGGTCATCAGATACATGGTACAAAATTCAAAAACAACTTACTAATACAACTGTCGTGTACAATACGACAAAACATAACTGTGAGTTTGAATACAATTATTGTCTACTAGAGATTATACAAACTCAAAAAGAGTCCTCATTACAATTATTAATACACTATTTCACAGAATAGTGAGGACTACTAATGCTATCCTCTAGGACCGTCACTCCGTTCCCCGACTAGTCCCTGCTATGTTCTCATTTCCTGAAGAGAACAGTGAAAGAAAGGGTGAGCTCAACTAGCCCAGTAAGAAATATTATGACTAAGATAATGCAGAATAAATTATCGTTAGCCTTCAACAGTATTAAACTAATAAAATATAACAACATCAAGTTTAACAACAGCGGATCAAGCAATCCATTAAAAGAGTCAAGTAGAGAATAGAATCTACTATCTTTTATGATTTAAAAGGTTTTTCATCACTGTTATTGCTGATACTCAGCTTAATAAATAAACCACATCATCCCGGCACTACGGCCAAGGATATTTATTAGGGTCACGACCACAAATTCCATGCACTACGGGCCAAGGACATTTGTGTATTCATCAATGGTCATGATCATGCCAACAACAGTCCATCAATGCACTACGGGCCAATGAGGATTTTTACCACATCATTTGTAACATTACGGTCATGATTACACCGAATTATCCTTGGTCATAATCATATCAAGTCCATCTATGCACTACAGGCCACAGATGACTTTCAACATAATATAAACATGAGGATGATGACAATGATATAAGAATTCAATAAAACAAGTTTAAGAATTAATTTCTCCAAGAACTACTAACGTCCAAATTGTCAACATGATACTGCTTTGTAGAGTAAAATTCAAGAATGATCAGAAGAATATTTCCATGAAAAGATACTGGATGAAGCGCAAATATCAAGGATATTCTACTAATTTCATGGAGTATAGAAGTCAAAACTTTAACCAACTGAGTATAATAAAGAATTGAATAACAAAAGAAATCACCATGCATGCGGTACTTCGCATCGACAGGTTATTCCAACAGAATAATAATAACGGAACCAGGTCAGGCAAAATTTGCACCGACAGGATGTTCCAACAGAATAATAAAGACGGAACCAGGTCCGGTGTAAAACACATAGACAGGATGTTCCAACGGAATAATAATAAAGACGAAACCAGGTCCGGTGTAAAACACACAGAGAGGATGTTCCAACGGATAGTAATAAAGACGGAACCAGGTCCGGTGTAAAACACACAAACAGGATGTTCCAAACGGAATAATAATAAAGACGGAACCAGGTCCGGTGTAAAATACACAGACAGGATGTTCCAACAGAATAATAGAAGAATGTCACCAAGTATAGGGTAGACCGCGTATACAGGTTATTCCAACAGAACAATAAAGAAATGGAATAACAGAAGTTCTCTTCTTGAATACAAAAGAATAATATCCCTTACCGTAACAGAAACTGGATATAGGAAAAGAAAAGTTAAGTAGTAAAAAGCTTTTTTTCTATCTCTCTATAGTTTCTCTCTCTAGAGTTCAGTGAATTCATAAGAAAATAATGAAGGAATGAGCTTCTATTTATAGGAAAATGGAATGCATAGTAACTAATCCATGAACGGTCCAGATTGATTTACTTTAATATGACGGTCCATATTTAAAGAAAAATCTTTTAAATAAAATATAATATATTCTATTTATATAAAAAGATTTTTACTATGTAAACACTATGCAATACTATGCAAAATACTATGCAACACTATGCATAATAAAATATAATATATTCTATTTATAGAATAACTTTAATAAAGTATTCTGTTTTATATAAAAAGATGTTTCTGTTTTATTACGTTAATAATACGAATAAAACAAAACGTCATCATCACTATAATAATTCATATTATTAATCGACAATAATTGAATCAAACTAAGCGACTTCTCACATAAATATCAATAATCAATACCGTGTGCTACTATGCAACAACGCGTATTACTGTACTTTTACTACCCAGTAGTTCAACAGTATCAACGGTAAAACTTCCGCCGTTATTTTCAATAAAATATTTTTGTCGTTTTCTCAATCCGACAATAATTCTGTTGTGGGGTCCACCAATAATTGTACCGTCGTACGAATATTTTTCGACACAAAGAATATTCCCTGACCAATCGAATATAATATAACAACTTGCATACTTTGCAAAATTTATAAATACTACCCACAACTATAATATTATCTCAAATTCACACCATAATATTAAAAAATTATTTCGAGAAAATTAATTATTTATTCATAAAATCTGGGATTTCACAATCTCCCCTCCTTATGGAATTTTGCCCTCGAAATTTACGTACGTACCTGGTATGCCGAACAGGTGAGGATACCTTGACTTCACTTCAAATTCTAACTCTTGAGATATAACCTTTGAGTGTTGAATACGATTCTTCTTATCCAAGATTGTAACACGTATCTCTTCAAACGATAAATCATCCGCTATCTCGTCCGGTTCTAAATTAATAATGTGGTTCGGGTCGTCCACATATTTACGTAACATCGATACGAAAAAAACGTTATGAACATGCAATATATTTGGCGGTAAAACGAGTCTATAAGCCACAGTTCCTACTCAATCTAGGATTTCAAATGGGCCAATTAAATCGAGGGTTGAGATTTCCTCTCTTCAGCAACTCTTGCTTCTAAAATAACACCCTCTTGAACCTTCTTCTTCACATTCATCAGATTCGGGTATGTAGCTTGAGCGTCTTTAACTTTATCGATTAAAGTCAATTTTACTCCTATATTCGTTATCTTCACGTGGGTCCCTAGAGTCTTTAACTCTATCTTCATCATTTGCAAGTTATACGAAATGAGTCTTTGTGTTAACAACATCGCACTTATAAACGCATACGATCTTCTACTCAACATGTCAGCTACCACGTTCGCTCTTCCACGATGATATTGAATAGTACGATCGTAATCTTCAACAGCTCGAGTCAATGTCTTTGGTGCATGTTACTTTTGTTTTAGTTGAAAAAAATTATTTTGAGGGTTTAAGAAATGGGTTTTGTACTGATGTCAATACAAAATTCGATTTCACGCTCTGGGGTAGGCTAAGAAGTCTTCAGAAATACGTCAAGAGATTTATTAATGATAAAAATATCATTCAAAACTGTTACTCACATCCAAGACTTGGATAGTAAGTCACATTGATACCAACTGTGACTTCTATCCCTTAACCTAGATAGCACCTCACAATGATATCTATCAACTTGTTATCGTCATTCACGACGTCGCCTATAGAAAGTCTGGCTTCGGTGCATTCCACATAAGGAAGTCATCAACAAAAGGATCGGGGCTCTTTACTTATGGCTTGATATGACAATGATTGAATTTAGTGGTTTGGTTGCTTGAATTCGCATAATAGGTTGGTTAGGAATATGAAAGCTAACAACCTTACGAAAAACATGATGAGTAGTTAACCAATCGTTTCCTAAAATCGCATCAAAGGAAAGTATTTTCAAAGAGACAAGATCAACACGTAACGTGAAAGTGTCGATTTGAATCAAATAAGATTTATAAACAGTGGAGGTAACGAAGGTTTCTCCCAATGGAGTTTCAATAGATAAATCAAAGTTTAACTTCTCCGGAGTTAAGTACAAACATTGAACACAACTAGGTGAAATAAAAGAGTGAGTAGAACCGGTATCTAACACGGTATAGACTTCGTAAGAGCTTATGATTAACTTACCCATGATAATTTTATTCAGGTTCCTCGTCACGAGAGAAAACAAAATGCTCTCTCTTAAACTACCGGATTTGGCTTGTCTGGGACATCCTTTGACATCATTATCCCAGCTGGAATTGACTTCATCATACGACATAATCGAGCTAGGTGACCTTCTCTTCCGCAATTAAAACATGCTTTGGACTGCTGCGTACAGTTTGGACGGATGTGTCCCTCCTGTCCGCATTTGAAACATACGACCGGTGGTCGTTCTTCTTCCTTTAAAACGGGTGCTGGTACGGACGTCTTTACGTCATTGTTGAACCTTCTCTTCTTGAAATGTCCATTCTTATTATTTTGGCCATGATTATTACCGAAGTGGTTACCATTTCTGACATGTTGATTCCCTCCATGCTTATTATCACCGCTTTGATGATTGTTATCACCGGTATTATCATTTTTTTGGCTGCTCTCTTTTGGTTTGGTTGACTCGTTATCGCGCTCCACCAACTGAGCCCTATTTACAACATCTGAATACAAACACAGTTTATGAGAAATAAGATGTTGACGTATCTCCGGCTTCAAACCTCTTAAAAATAATCGTGTTATTCTCTCTTCATTATCCACCAAGTGGGACGCAAACCGGGATAACTCCGCAAATTTTGCCTCGTATTGCGACACGGTCATATTGTTTTGCTCCAATTTGATAAACTCCAACTCCATCATGTGACGAATACTTTCAGGAAAGTATTTGTCGTTGAACATCTCTTGGAACTTCTCCCAAGACATCTTCAGTACGGCAGGTTGAGTACGTTTTACCGATTCCCACCAGTAATCTGCCTCTTCACGCAACATAAAGGTGGCAAAGGGAACTTTTTGATCCTCGGAGCATCCTAAGACATCAAATATCTTGGTGATCTGCTTTAACCATGTCTCCTCCTTAAGTGGTTATGGCTTTCTCAAAAACTCTGGTGGTCCCAGCTCCTTGAATTGCTTAGCGGTGACCAACCATGGGTTGCCATTGTTTCCTCCTGCATTATGAACAGTAGCCGCCTTCTCCCGTTGTTGCATGAATTGCTCCTTAAACTGCTTAGCGGTGACCGTCCGAGAGTTATCAGTATTTCTACCTGTATTTTGGACAGGAGCTGCCTTAGCCTATTGTTGCATGAATTGCATAAAGCCTCTGACCATCCCATCATTCACCATTTCATCGGTGTTATTATTTTCATGAGGAGTATTGTCCTCTAGTTGCACATTATCCTGATTATTGATCTATGGAGACTCAACGGTCTCCTGTGCTCCATTGATAATCTCAACATTCTCGGATGCCATTTTCAAACACTGCCACAAAACAAGGGTTAATTAACATATAACATATTATCCCTATACTTTGACCGACCAATTAAATACAAAATAAATTTAAGTAGGTCATATTAGCGAAGGAATTCCCCGTCTCTCCCCTCCTAGTTCTAGTCTCATATCTTAGCCAGGGATCATATCCCTAAGCTTTGATACCAACTGTGACGCCCCCAAAATTAGGTATACATCACCCATCTTGGGTCGTCAGATACATGGTACAAAATTCAAATACAACTTACAAATACAACTGTCGTGTACAATACGACAAAACATAACTGTGAGTTTGAATACAATTATTGTCTACTAGAAATTATACAAACTCGAAAAGAGTCCTTATTACAATTATTAATACACTATTTCACAGAATAGTGAGGACTACTAATGCTATCCTCTGGACCGTCACTCCGTTCCCCGACTAGTCCCTGCTATGCTCTCGTTTCCTGAAGAGAACAGTGAAAGAAAGGGTGAGCTCAACTAGCCCAGTAAGAAATATTATGACTAAGATAATGCAGAATAAATTATCGTTAGCCTTCAACAGTATTAAACTGATAAAATATAACAACATCAAGTTTAACAGCAGCGGATCAAGCAATCCATTAAAAGAGTCAAGTAGAGAATAGAATCTACTATCTTTTATGATTTAAAATGTTTTTCATCACTGTTATCGCTGAGACTCAGCTTAATAAATAAACCACATCATCCCTGCACTACGGCCAAGGATATTTATTAGGGTCACGACCACAAATTCCATGCACTACGGGCCAAGGACATTTGTGTATTCATCAATGGTCATGATCATGCCAACAACAGTCCATCAATGCACTACGGGCCAATGAGGATTTTTACCACATCATTTGTAACATTACGGTCATGATTACACCGAATTATCCCTGGTCATAATCATATCAAGTCCATCTATGCACTACAGGCCACAGATGACTTTCAACATAATATAAACATGAGGATGATGACAATGATATAAGAATTCAATAAAACAAGTTCAAGAATTAATTTCTCCAAGAACTACTAACGTCCAAATTGTCAACATGATACTGCTTTGTAGAGTAAAATTCAAGAATGATCAGAAGAATATTTCCATGAAAAGATACTGGATGAAGCGCAAATATCAAGGATATTCTACTAATTTCATGGAGTATAGAAGTCAAAACTTTAACCAACTAAGTATAATAAAGAATTGAATAACAAAAGAAATCACCATGCATGCGGTACTTCGCATCGACAGGTTATTCCAACAGAATAATAATAACGGAACCAGGTCAAGCAAAATTTGCACCGACAGGATGTTCCAACAGAATAATAAAGACGGAACCAGGTCCGGTGTAAAACACATAGACAGGATGTTCCAACGGAATAATAATAAAGACGGAACCAGGTCCGGTGTAAAACACACAGACAGGATGTTCCAATGGAATAGTAATAAAGACGGAATCAGGTCCGGTGTAAAACACACAAACAGGATGTTCCAAACGGAATAATAACAAAGACGGAACCAGGTCCGGTGTAAAACACACAGACAGGATGTTCCAACAGAATAATAGAAGAATGTCACCAAGTATAGGGTAGACCGCGTATACAGGTTATTCCAACAGAACAATAAAGAAATGGAATAACAGAAGTTCTTTTCTTGAATACTAAAGAATAATATCCCTTACCGTAACAGAAACTGGATATAGGAAAAGAAAAGTTAAGTAGCAAAAAACTTTTCTTCTATCTCTCTATAGTTTCTCTCTCTAGAGTTCAGTGAATTTGTAAGAAAATAATGAAGTAATGAGCTTCTATTTATAGGAAAATGGAATGCATAGTAACTAATCCATGAACGGTCCAGATTGATTTACTTTAATCTGACGGTCCATATTTAAAGAAAAATCTTTTAAATAAAATATAATATATTCTATTTATATAAAAATATTTTTACTATGAAAACACTATGCAATATTATGCAAAACACTATGCAACACTATGCATAATAAAATATAATATATTCTATTTATAAAATAACTTTAATAAAGTATTCTGTTTTATATAAAAAGATGTTTCTGTTTTATTACGTTAATAATACGAATAAAATAAAACGTCATCATCACTATAATAATTCATATTATTAATCGATAATAATTGAATCAAACTGAGCGACTTCTCACATAAATATCAATAATCAATACCGTGTGCTACTATGCAACAACGCGTATTACTGTACTTTTACTACCCAGTAGTTCAACAGTATCAACGGTAAAACTTCCGCCGTTATTTTCAATAAAATATTTTTGTCGTTTTCTCAATCTGACAATAATTCCGTTGTGGGGTCCACCAATAATTGTACCGTTGTACGAATATTTTCCGACACAAAGATTATTCCCTAACCAATCGAATATAATATAACAACTTGCATACTTTGCAAAATTTATAAATACTACCCACAACTATAATATTATCTCAAATTCACACCATAATATTAAAAAATTATTTCGAGAAAATTAATTTTTTATTCATAAAATCTGGGGTTTCACATAAGTACTTGCCATTGGTGGAATTCTCCTACAACAATAGTTGTCAAGCAAGTATAGGCTTGGCTCCATTCGAGGCGTTATATGGACGAAAGTGTCGTTCTCCAGTATGTTGGGACAAGGTGGGTGAAGCAAAGTTGTTGGGACCAGAATTAGTACGCATGACTACATAAAAGATTCAAATAATTCGGCAACATATAAAGACCTCACAAGATCGACAAAAGAGTTATGCTGATCTTCATCGAAAGGACGTAGAATTTAATATTGGAGATCATGTAATGTTACGCATTGCTCCATGAATGGAAGTTAAAAGATTTGGGAAGAGAGGAAAGCTCAATCCACGATTTGTTACTCAATTTGAGATTCTTGACCGAATATGAAATGTGGCCTATAGACTCGCATTACATCCAAGCATGTCTCGTGTTCATAATATTTTTCACATATATATGCTTCGTAAATATGTGAAAGATCCAAACCACATTATTGAGGTACCTGTCAAGATATTTGATAGAAAATAGCATGTCCAATGAACAAAAGTTATACCACAAGTCAAGGTTTTGTGGAGGAACCATGTTATTAAAGAAATGACCTGGGAGTTGGAATCGAAAATGAAAGCGAGGTACCCTCACCTTTTTGAAATACCAGGTACGTACATCAATTTCGAGGATGAAATTTCATAAGGAGGGGAGGTTGTAAGACCCCAACTTATTATAAATAAAATTAAATTTCCTCTATTCATTATCTTGAAATAATAAGGAATTATTTTGATATAATGTTTTGGTTATGGGTGAAATGTGCAAATTTTGCAAAATAAGTAAGTGGTTATAAAATATTCATTTTATCGGAGAATATTCGTTTGGTTGTGGAATATTCTTGCTGTTGGGAAATATTCGTGCGACGGCGCAGCCATTTGTGGTCCCCATAACGAAAAACGGTTGGATGAAGAAAATGACAAGTATGAGCTTTTATAAATAACGGCGTAATTGTTACCATTAACATTGTTGGAATACCTGGTGGTTAAAATACAATAATACGCATGGTTGCACAGTAGCACACGGTATTGCACAATATTTTTGAATTATTAATTCTTACGTAAGAAGGCACTACTCAATAATTGTTACAGTAATTACTGTTCAATATTTTATTTTATTGGTTCAATAATTGCTTGCGTTGATATTTTATATTATTGTTGTTTCAATAATGGTCACTGTACAGTATTTCCCATTATCAGATCAATAATTCATATTATTTGAATAATATTATTAGATAGCATTATTGGCAATGTCTAGAAAGTTCTGTCAAGGAGAGGTTTTGTGACGCCCTCAAAATAGGTATACAACACCCATTCTGAGTCGCCAAATACATGGTACATAAAGCAAACTACAACTTCAATAATACAAATGTCGTGTGAAATACGACAATACCTACTGTGAGTTTAAATACAAATATTGTCTTCTAGACAATATCCACACGCAAATAAGTCCTCATTATAATTATTCAAACACTATTTTATAGAAATAGTGAGGACTGCTAAAATATCTTCCTAGAACCTTCACTCCATACCCCGACTCGATCCTGCTATGTTCTCACCTCCTGAGAAGAAAAATGGAACAAAAAGAAAAGGGTGAGCTCAACTAGCCTAGTAAAGAATATTATGACTAATATAATATACAACAAATTATCGTTAGTCTTCAATAGGGAAAATCTGATAAAATATAATAGACAACAAGTTTTAGATCAACAAATACAGCGGAAATAGCAATCCATTAAAAGAGTCACGTAGAGAATGAATTCTACTGTCTTCTAAGATTTAAAAGTTCATCATCAATATTTCATCCCTGTAACAACAATTAATATACATCTTTAATCATCTTTGCACTACAGACCAAAGATATTCATTTGTATCACCATTAGTCGTGTTCATCTCAACACCTGTTCATCTTTGCACTACGGGCCAAAGAGATTCGTCAGTTTAATCATTCATCTTTGCACTACAGACCAAAGATATTCATCAAGTATCACCATTAAGGACTGAGGATGATGAAAAACATTTTGAAGAACGAATCCAGTGAGATAGAAGGACAAATATTAGGGATTCGTACAACAGTTTGTCCAAGATCAATAATACTTTATAACAACTGATTTTGAAGCAGAACTCAAAAATAACGATCAAAACATGGATTACAATCAAAGATAGTAGCCAAAATAGATATTTTGGAACAAAAAGAAGAAATTTTATTTTTTGATAAATAGTGTCGTATTCGTGAATAGTGCTGTATACGTGAATAGTGTCATACACGTGAATAGTAACTTCGACACCAAAAGATAGAAATTTCACAAAAACATCATCACGCTTCGTGAATAGTACTTGTGAATAGTAACTCGTGAATAGTAACTCATGAATAGTAACTCGTGAATAATAACTCATAAATAGTAACTCCGACATAAAAAAGTTCTAAATTGATAAAAAGTTCAAAACAATATTTCGGCATAATGATATTGAAGAAGATAATATCATTTAAGAAGAAACAACATCCCTTACCTCAAAATAACCGTACTTCTGACTGAATTTCGGTATAGTGCTGACAGAAACTCGCACCGTATAGAAACACTCAAAGTATACTCACAAGAATATGCTCGATAATATAGAGAGAGAAAACTTTGTTTCTGGTGTGATTTTCAATTCTAACTTAGCCCTCTATTTATAGGAAAATGCTAGAACGCCAAAGGAGACTAAATTAATAAAATATTAATATTTACCAAATATTCAAGCCCACCATCAAGAAATCTGATTTTAGCCACCAAACACATGTTAAAGATGCTCACCAACCTTTGAAAAACGTTTTTCTTGAAAATAATAATTAAAACTTCCAAAAATTAATTATTTCGGAACTCCGGAACTTCAATAATTCACAATAAATAGCCCTTTTATCAAAAAATTCAAATCTCGCATTTTTATAGGAATTTCAATTCTCTACAACTTTGCAGAAGAAAATTTTTCTAAATTCCAAACAGAAATAATCTTAAATCCGCAAACGATCGATTTTACAGTCTATAATCAATTTTCGGTCAAGAATTGTGTCCACCGACACACAAAACATGTGTTAAATATTTAATACCACAAAAATACTCTTTCTCCTCATATACTCATATATCCCACATTCATTGTAAAAATATCACCGTTAATATATTATTAAAATAATATATTTAAATGAATTATTTTATCAGAAAAAGATAAAATATTAATTTTCAACAATTGTCACATTAAAAATTTTCTCCATCTATATCCACATAAAATGAATATTTTCTTTATCATAATAATCAATAATTAATTATTTAAAAATAATATTACAGAATCACAGAACTGGCAACCAGGCCGTTCCCAGGATAGAGGGGGCTTTCCAATAAGGATTTCTTCTTACTAGCGCGCAATTAGGTGACCAAACCTCTCTTTAGACAGAACTTTCTAGACATTGCCAATAATGTTATCTGATAATATTATTCAAATAATATGAATTATTGATCTGATAATAGAAAATACTGTGCAAGTGACAATTATTTAAACAATAATAATATAAATATCAACGCAGCAATTATTGAATCAATAAAATAAAATAATGAACAGTAATTACTGTAAAAATTATTGAGTAGTGCCTTCTTACGTACGAATCAATAATTCAACAATATTGTGCAATACTGTGTGCTACTGTGAAACCACGCATATTACTGTATTTTAACCACCAGATAACCCAACAGTGTTAACGGTAACAATTTACGCCGTTATTTATAAAACTCAATCTTTGTTGTTTTCTTTCATCCAACCATTTTTCGTTATGGGGCCCGTAAATGACTGCGCCGTCGTACGGAGTATCCCGACAAAAAGAATATTCCATAACCACTTGCTTATTTTGTAAATTTTGCACATTTCACCCATAACCAAAGCATTATATTAACCCTTATTAATTTAGAATAATGAATAGAGGAAAATTTAATTTATTTATAATAAGTTGGGGTCTTACAGGTTTGGTCTTCTAATTGCGCGCCAGTAAGGAGAAATCCTTATCGAAAAGCCCCCTCTTTCTTGGAAACGACCTGATTGTCATTATTGTGATTATGTAATATTATTTGTGAATAATTATTTATTGATTTTTATGATGAGGGAAAAATTTATTTTTATGTGAATATAATTGAAGGAATTAATGTTGAGGTGTTTTATCAGTATTTTGTTCAGAATGAATGTATTAAAAATCATCCGTATGTGGATTTCGGACATTTTCTGTTTGAAATTTGAAAAAACTTTCCTCTGCAAAGTTGTAGAGAATTCGATTTCCTATGGAATGGATATAAAATTCGTATTTTTTTGATAAAAGAGCTATTTATTATGAATTATTGAAGTTTCGAAAATAAATGTTTTTATAGTAGGCCCCACTTTTGGTTGGTGTAGAAAACATGTGCTAGAAAATTTTCAAATGTGATGGGTTGATGGCTTTCCAAAATGGCATACGTAGAAGGAAGAAAATAATATTATTATTTTATTAATTTACTCTCCTTTGGCGTTCTAGCATTTTTCTATAAATAGGGTGCTTAGTTAGAATTGAAAATCACACCAGAAACAAGTTTTCTCTCTATATATATATACTATCGAGCGTATTTTGTGAGTATTTAGATACTTTGAGAGTTGTTATTCAGTGCAAATTTCTTTTGGCTTTACATCCGATATTCCGATCAGAAATATTGTTATTTTGAGGTAATGGATGTTATTTTCTTCGTAAATGATATTATTTTCTTCAATATCATTATGCTGAAATATTGATATAAATTTTATTGTGGAATTTCTACCTTTTTGTGTCAGGATTACTATTCACGTATACGGTACTATTCACATATACGACACTATTCATAAATACGACACTATTCACAGAAAAATAAAATTTTCTCTTCTTTGTCCCAGATGTCTATTATGGTTACTATCTTTGATTGTATCCATGTTTTTGATCTTTATTCTTGAATTTTACTCCATTAAGATTTAATATGGAGTATTTTTAAACTTGAGTTATCTAAAGTACGAATCTCTAATCTTTGTCCTTTTATCTCGCTGGATTCGTTCTCTAAAATGTTTTTCATCATCCTCAGTCCTTAATGGTGATACTTGATGAATATTTTTGGCCTGTAGTACAAAGATGAATGATTACCTGATGAATATCTTTAGTCCATAGTGCAAAGATGAACAGGTGTTGAGATAAACATAACCAACTGGTGATACAAATGAATATCTTTGGCCCGTAGTGCAAAGATGAATATTTGATTCAAGATGTATATTGATTGATGTTACAGGGATAAAATATTGATGATGGACTTTTAAATTCATAGATGATAGTAGATTTCATTCTCTACTTAACTCTTCTAATGAATTGTTGTTTCCGCTGCAGTTGTTGAGCTAAAACTTGTTGACTATTATATTCTGTCAGATTTTTTCCTGTTGAAGACTAATGATAATTTGTTGTATATTATCTTAGTCGTAATATTCTTTACTGAGCTAGTTGAGCTCACCCTTTTTCTTTTTGTTCCATTTTTCTTCTCAGGAAGCGAGAATATAGCAGGAACCAGTCGGGGTATAGAGTGATGGTCCTAGACAGTTTTTTTAGCAGTCCTCACTATTTTTTTAAAATAGTGCATCAATATTTGTAATGAGAACTTTATATGGGTGTGGATATTGTCTAGATGACAATATTTGTATTTAAACTCACAGTATGTGTTGTCATATTTTGCACGACAATTATAATAATAAAGTTGTAGTTGTTTTCTGTATCATGTATTTTGGCAACTCAGAATGGGTGATGTATACCTATTTAGGGGGCGTCACATAAAAAGATATAAAATGAATTTATTTTTTATATATACCAACCGCTACAGCTTGTAGCGGTTTGGTCTTAATATTGTTTTTAGAATGTAGACCCATTTTTGACAAATAGAATGATAAAAAGAGAAATTTTTTTATATATATACCAACCGCTACAGCTCGTAGCGGCTTGGTCATAATTTTTTTTATCATCCGTTGTCCCACTTTTGTTGATAATAGTGTTATTTCTTGCTTTTTTATTACTAATACTAATAATAATTAAATGAGAATTAAAAAGACAAAAAAATCAATTAATATTACATTATTATCTTTCTATCTCTCAATTTTTTTACAACGGAAGTCATTAAAAAAAACAAGTCGCTACATCTTGTAGCGGTTAGTAATAGTATTATTACTTGCCTTTTTTATTACTAAAGACAACGTTAAAGGCATTAAAAAAACCAAGCCGCTGCATCTTGTAGCAGTTGATAATAGTGTTATTGCTTGCCTTTTTATTACTAATACTAATATTAATTAAATGATGATGAAAAAGACAATTAATATTAGTATTAGTAATAAAAAGGTAATTAATATTTGTATTACTAATAAGAAGGCAAATAATATTAGTAATAGTAATAAAAAGGTAATTAATATTAGTAATAGTAATAAAAAGACAATTAATATTAATACTAAAAAGACAATTACTAATATTAATACGAAAAAGGCA
This sequence comes from Panax japonicus, assembly GCA_020205505.1. Lineage (NCBI taxonomy): Eukaryota > Viridiplantae > Streptophyta > Magnoliopsida > Apiales > Araliaceae > Panax > Panax japonicus. Next base: position 118,959 of record JAINUV010001249.1, read on the forward strand.
ATTACTAATATTAATACGAAAAAGGCAATTACTAATATTACTAAAAAGACAATTAATATTAGTAATAGTAATAAAAAGTCAATTACTAATTTTATTACTAATACTAATATTAATTGTCTTTTTAGTAATATTAGTAATTGTCTTTTTAGTAATAATATTAGTAATTGTCTTTTTAGTAATAATATTAGTAATTGACTTTTTAGTAATAATATTAGTAATTGAATTTTTATTACTAATACTAATATTAATTGCCTTTTTATTAATATTAGTAATTGTCTTTTTCGTATTAATATTAGTAATTTCCTTTTTAGTAATAATATTAGTAATTGAATTTTTATTACTATTACTAATATTAATTGTCTTCTTATTAGTAATACTAATATTAATTGTATTTTTATTACTAATACTAATATTAATTGATTTTTTAATTCTCATTTAATTAATATTAGTATTAGTAATAAAAAGGCAAGTAATAATACTATTACCAACCGCTACAAGATGTAACGGTTTGGGTTTTTTTTAATACCTTTAGTGTTGTTTTTAGTAATAAAAAATGCAAGTAATAACACTTACCAACCGCTACAATATGTAGTGGCTTGGTTTTTTTTTCATTATTTATTTTAATGACTTTCGTCGTAAGAAAATTGAGAGATAGAAAAATAATATTGTAATATTAATTGTCTTTATTTGTCTTTTTAATTCTCATTTAATTAATATTAGTATTAGTAATAAAAAAGACAAGTAATAACACTATTACCAACAAAGTGGGACAACAGATGACACAAAAAAAATTATGACCAAGCCGCTACAAGCCGTAGCAGTTGGTATATATAAAAAATAAATCTCCTTTTTATCATTCTATTTCTGAAAAATGGGCCGTTATAAAAATATATATATTAAGACCAAGCCTCTATAAGCTGTAGCAGTTGGTATATATAAAAAATAAATTCATTTTATATCTTTCTATCTGACAATATGGGTTCATATTAGCAAGTTAATTTGATTTTTATTAAAATAGAAGCCGCTAGAGTATGTTGTTTGGGTAGCTACATGTTGTAGGCTTGTAGCGGTTGGCAAAAAAAAATTTCTCATCTCAGCTGTAAGACCCCAACTTTTTATGAATAAAGATTTAATTTCTCTAATTATTATTTTTGAATAATAAGGTGTTGATTTGATATAATGTTTTAGTTATGGGTGAAATGTGTAAATTTTACAAAGTAAGTAAGTGGTCATAAAATATTCGTTTTGTCGGAGAATATTCGTTTTGGTCGGGGAATAATATTCTTTTTGTTGAAAATATCCGTACGACGACGCAATCATTAGTGGACTACATAACGGAATAACTGTCGAATATAGAAAGCGACAGAAATAACTTTTTTTATAAAAATAACGGCAAAACTTTTACCGTTAAAAAACTGTTGAAATACCCGGTAATAAAAGTACAGTAATACGCGTAGTTGCACAGTGGCACACGATATTGCACACTATTTTTAATTATTGATTCTTACGTAAGAAGTCACTCAATAATTGATACAGTAAAATTGCATAGTTTTTCATATTATTGGTGCAATAATTGCTACAGTGATAATTGGATAGTATTTTAAATTATTGATTCAATAATTGTCACAACACAGTAAATCATATTGTTAAATTAATATTATTGGATAACATTATTAATAATGTCTAGAAAATTCTATCGATGAAAGGGGTTAGGTTATATAATTATGCGCCGGTAAGGAAAAATCCTTATTGGAAAGTCCTCTCTTTCTTGGAAACGATCTGGTTATTAGTATTGTGAATCTATAATATTAATTAGATATAATGATTGAAGAATTATAAATAATTGATGAATTTGGTAAGTAAAGATTTCTTTAAATTTTGTTATAAATGGAGGAATTTTAGAATGAGACAATTGTCGAAAGTTGTTATTTTTTTATTAATCCATAATTATCTTCTCTGATAATATATTTATATATTATTATAATATTATATTATAATAGTATAATGTGATAACATAATAGTATACTTTTTTATAATTTAAATGGTAATATTATTGTATTTTTGGGCATGTGAATTAAATGGAGTGAAGATGATTAAATTGAATTTGAATTAGTTTTTAAATTGAATTTGAATTATTTTATTTTAAAAAAAAGAAACATGTGTTAAATGGGGTGGGTGAGCAATTTGGCTTTGAAAAGTTTGGTTCATGTATGGTGTGCTGGAAGAAGAAAATTCATACGTATGTAAAATTTGTCAACTTTGGCGTTCTGTCATTTTCTATAAATAGGGTGCTTAGTTAGAATTGAAAATCACACCAGAATCTGAAGTTTTCTCTCTCTATAATTTTGAGCGTATTTCTTGTAAGTATAAGGATACTTTGAGTGTAGCTCTTTGTGCAAGATCTTCTCAGAATAATATCCGATATTCGGTCAAATTCAGTTTCTACCAAAGTAAAGGATATTATCTTTTTATCGTAAAGGAGGTTATTTTCTTTCAATACTCGTAAATGATATTATTTCCTTCCATAATCATAAGGGATATCACTTTCTATCATACTCCATTTTACGTAAGCGATATTATTTCATCTCGTATTCCTAAATTTGAACTTACTATGGTAAGTATTGCTTCTATAATTCTTAAAATGATTAGAAATTTCGCTTCATCTAATATCATAGGAATATTGGTCTAAACTTTTTATCAAATTTAGAACTTTTCATGACTGGTATTGTTCATACGGTACTGTTCATACATACGGTACTATTCACGAGTACTGTTCACAGGTACTATTCACAGAAAAAAAATTCTCTTTCTTCATCCAAGTTATCTGTTGTGACCCTTATTCCTGAAATTGAATCCATGTTATGGTCTCATTTGATTTATTTTTACTATCATAATTCTCAGACTTAAATTATGTTGAAAGTTATCTTTGGCCCGTAGTGCAAAGATAAATTATTGATTGATGAATATCTTTGGTCTGTAGTGCAAAGATGAATGATTACCTGATGAATATCTTTGGCCCGTAGTGCAAAGATGAACAGGTGTTGAGATGAACATGACCAACTAGTGATACAGATGAATATCTTTGGCCCGTAGTGCAAAGATGAATATTTGATTCAAGATGTATATTGGTTGATATTACAAGGGATAAAATATATACGATGGACTTTTAAATTCATAGATGATAGTAGATTTCATTCTCTACTTAACTCTTCTAATAAATTGTTATTTCTGCTGCGAATATTAATCTAAAATTGATTGTGTATTATATTTTATCTGATTTATTGAAGGCTAACGATAATTTTTTCTACATTATCTTAGTCATAATATTCTTTACTGGGCTAGTTGAGCTCATCCTTTTTCATTTTTATTCCAATTTTTCTTCTCAGGAAGCGAGAATATAGCGGGAAGTAGTCGGGGTGTGGAGTGATGTTCCAAGGCAGTTGTTATAGTAGTCCTCACTATTTTGTAAATAGTGTAACAATAATTGTAATGAGGACTTATTTGAGTATGGATATTGTCTAAAGATAATATTTGTATTTAAACTCACAATTTATGTGTTGTCATATTTTGCACGACAATTGTATTAATAAAGTTGTAGTTGTTTCTGTACCATGTATTTGGAGACTCAAAATGGGTGATGTATACCTATTTTGGGGGTGTCACAGTTGGTATCAAAGCTTAGGGATATGATCTCTGGTGGAGATCTGGGATTAGAACTAGGAGGGAGAGACGAGTAAATCCTTCGCTAGTGTGTCCTACCTAAGCTTATTTGTTGGTCGGTCAGAATATAAGGATATTATGTGGCATGTCAATTTTTTTGATTAACCCCTGTTTTGTGGCAGTATTTGAGAATGACATATGAAAATGTTGAGATGAGCAATGGAGCACATGAGAACGTTGAAACACCGACAATCAACAACCAGGATAATGTGCAGCAGGAAGGCAATACTCCTCCTGTAAATAACAACACCAGCCAAATGATGAATGAAGGGATGTAAACAACAACATCAACCAAATATCTCCACCCTACCCGTCAGAAATACTCTATTTTTAAGGTAAGGGATATTATTTTTGTTCAATACTCGTAAGAAATAATTTTTTTTTCATACTCTGTAGTATGTAAGTAATATTATTTCGTTTTAGATTCTAAATTTTACACATCATTTTGTTAAATTATTGCTTTCTATACTCCTTGAAATTAATGGAATATCCTTGAAATTTGCGTTTCATCTAGTTTCGTTCCACTAAAATATTTTTTTGGACATTCTTAATAAATTTTGATCTTTTTATGTCGGGGTACTATTCTCAGGGTATTATTCACTAGGTACTATTCACTCGGATACTATTCACCCAAGGTACTATTCATGATAAAAATTAATTTCTTTTCTGTCCAAATTATTTTTTATACAATATTATTCTTGAATTTTACTCCACAAAAGCAGTATCATATTGACAATTTGGACATTATTGAATTCTGAATAAATTGAATTATAAATATTTAAAATTTATCATGGCTCTCATTTAGTAGAATTCTTATATCATTGTCATCATCATCATGCTTATATTGTGATAAAAGTCATCTTTGACCCGTAGTGCATAGATAGACTGTTGATTGGTACGATTATGACTATGTATCGGTATAATCATAACCTTGGTGATAACACGAATATCCTTGGCCCGTAGAGCATGGATAATTCATGGATGTGATACTAATGAATATTCTTAGCCCGTAGTGCATGGATAATTCAGTGGTGTGGATTATTTATTGAGTTGAGTCTCAGCGATAAAATTGATAATAAAATTTTTAAATCATAGAAGATACTCCCTCCGTCCCAAATTATCTACTGTTTCAGAGTTTCACACAAATACCAATATGTATGATAAAAATACTAAAATACCATTTGTGCTGACTTTTTTATTTTTCATCAAAATCCCACAAAACAGTTGGTGAGAATATGAAAAGGATCTAGCTTGAAGAGAAACAATGATTAATTGAAGAGAGAGAGAGAGAGAAAGCAGCGGATTAATTGAAAAGAGAGAGAGAGAGAAAGCAGCGGATTAATTGAAAAGAGAGAGAGAGAGAGGGGCGTGAATATGGATGTTTAAAAAAGAGGAGAGGCATGAATGAGAGTAATGATTATCAACAATTAGGGTAAAGGGGCAAATTTGGTAAACAAATGGAAAAATGCATTGAAATCTTAAAAAAGCAGATATTGTGGGACTAATTTTTTTTTGCTAAAACAACAGATAATTCGGGACAGAGGGAGTAGTAGATATCATGCTCTACTTGTCTCTTCTAATGGATTGCTTGTTCCGCTACAGTTAAACTTGTTGTTTATTAGTTTAACACTGTTAAAGGCTAACGATAATTTATTTTGCATTATCTTAGTCATAATATTTCTTACTGAGCTAGTTGAGCTCACCCTTTTACTTTCATTGTTCTCTTCAGAAAATGAGAACATAGCCGGAACTAGTCGGAAAACGGTGTGATGGTCCGAGATGGTGACTATAGTAGTCCTCACTATTCTATGAAATAGTGTGATAATAAATATAATAAGGACTCCATTTGAGTTTGGATATTGTCTAGAAGATAATATTTATGTAACAACTCTCAACCACGTTTTATCGTATTGTATAAAGAGAAGTTTGTATTTAAATTATGTACCATGTATTTGGAGACTCAGAATGGATGATGTATACCTATTTTGGGGATATCACATTTTTTAACACATTGAATCATTTAATTAACTACATTCCTGATCAAGTGTGTCAAGAAACTCAACTAATAGATTATCTGAGCTCAATCAAGAAGTAAGAAACTACAAAAAATGTCCAATTACCACAACACAAAAGATCAATTTATTTCAAGGAACGTCTATTTTTTTTAGTTAGAGCATCTTCAACAGTTTCTTCAACCACTTTTGATATATACTCAAATAGGTGAGTCACATTAAGAAAATTATATCCAACTTTAGTCATCAAACCTGCAACCTCATTCTCTCTCTTCAGAACTGGTAAGTTGATCTTGTCTCTTCAAAATATTTATAAACATTTATTTTGTTTTGGGAGAATCAAAATCATATGAAAAAAGTCTCAAAGCATTTATTTTGTTTGATGGGGTTTGATGTACAGTTCATTTTAAAATTTAATATCATTCCTTTTTATTTATTTATCATATTGGATAAAATATTTTTTTGATTATCCTTTGGATAATCACATTAATTATGACCCTCTGGTTTATCCAATACAACCCTCCGAATAATCACGTGAATTAAAAATTTATCCAATGGACTTGAATAATCAAGTTTGCTTGTTGAGTTATTCATCTTTGCAATGTCAACATGATATGATAAGATAAACTTATTTTTCATTAAAAAGGGGATAAAATAATACACGGAAAGATAAAGGCAAGAGAAAAGAGCACACACATCATCAAGCAAAACAAAAAATTCTTGGAAGGAAATTTAGTTTTAATTAAATATTAATTTTTAAATATAATTTATTTTCCAAAATGTTATCTTTTTAAAAAATGAATGTTATGAATTATTTCAAATGTTATCAATTATAATTGTTTTAAATCAAATACTGCATTAATTGAATTGAAGAGACTAATGAGACACAAAATATTAAAATAGCATATTATGCTTTTCAAATTGTCACGTAGGTCAACAAACTTCAATTTGAATAGCTTTTTTAATTACTTCTATTGTGGATGCTCTTATATAACCTAAATGCCTAGTGTTGTGACAGATTTCGTTATTTCGAAGGAAAAATGCATTATATGTTACAAACATTATCTGTTCAATAATCTAAAATAAAGAAAAATATGAAAGAAACAAAGCACTTATTTCATGTATAATTTATATAATATACTCACATATATACATATATGTGTGTGTAACAATTTAATTTATTATATGATTTTTATTTATGTTTGAGAGAGAGAAATTAGAGGTAGGAAGTGATAAAATTTTAGAAATAGAAACTAAAAAATGAATTTTTGTTATAGAGAATATGAAGAATTCATATATACATTAATCTATATTTAAGTTCAAACTTGATATATGAACTAACTCATATCCGGCCATATCTATTTATGACCACTCATTTACAATCCACTAAATTTTCAACCTATTTAAACCCAACTCACAAAAATGAAACTCGTTTATATCCGCCCAAACCCACCATTTGATAAGTCTAGCATAAAGCATACATAGGCTTAGCATAGAAACTTCTACAATTTCAAGTTCTATTTTAACCTACATTTCACAAAAAGAGTTTCATTTTAACATTCGGAAGTTAAACGGTCTCATTCTCAAATTCAAAAGCAACCATGAATATTTCAACTATTAAAAGCGTACAACTAATTACAAAATTTATTGTTATCAAAACTTAAATAAATTTTTAACTTCTTTAAATTTTAGAATTTGACGTATTGACTTGTAAAAGTCAAAATAAAACTCTTATTATGGAAGAGAGTGACTAACTCGATCTTCAAATTTGAAGCACAAAATTAACTGACTAGACCTTAGTGTGTGTTGAGAGTGATCCATATCAAATACTTGCCATGATACTATTAGAGCAAATACATCTCTTAATCTTTTTTACACATCTCTGGGTATTAGTAGTGGATAACATATATTTTTTTAAATTTAAATTTAAATTTAAATCTACCTATATACGCACAAAAAATTCCATCTAAATTTTCATCCTAGGAGTAATAAAGCAAGGCAGCACTTCAAAGTAGAAACAAACAAAGAGAGCACTATATATGCCCTTCTTCATGTTCTTCCTGCATAATCATGTCAAGGAGTCGGACGTTTAAAAATACTAGGCTCTCTCTTCTTTCTTAATCTAAGTAGCAGTACCACACTATATACATATATATATATACACACAGAAAGAAATGCGCACAATAAAGGGATAACTAATTTAGAATGGAGGTAGTAACTATTTGGTCGCATACTCGTATATAATGTGAGGAATTTAACTCGACCTTTAATTAAAGGCATAAATAGAAAATCTATCATATGTTTATTCATAAGAACACAAGACTTTTTAAGATATATGCCTTGTAATTGAAGTCTGAGGAATGCGACCCAAAAAGTAGAATTCTTTTCAGCCCATATATCCGTGGGTTCGCTTGGCGTTGAGCACGTAATTTGAGGCAAAACACAGTTTGGTATGAACCAATCACCTTGTCGACAACCACACACATCTGAAAGAACTCCCATTACACCTACGTCATGAATCCTTAGGTGTGATGAAAGTTCCTTTATGGTGGTTGTATGCACAATGTGTCATGATGAGAGTTTAGAATACCTTATTTACCTCCTACTTTCTTGCACAAATAAAGAAAGGGATGAGAAGTTAAAAAATAGGAATTTAAGCAAACTTAAAAAAAAAGTTTGCTACTCAAAACACCAAATTGATGTTAGCGGCCATTATTACATAGATAAATACCTTGAACTAGATTGAAATGAAAAGCAATCCTCATTAGGTAAGCAGGAAGTAATTACAGGTTCAAAGGTGACAGAAAATTGTTCACTGCGGTTAAGGACAACAAATATACTCTATATACGGGAAAAAAAATTCCCTCGATGACAAACTACGAATTCAGTGTTGCTAATAATCTATCCAAGTGGAAAAAATATAAGGAAAAAAAAAAGATCCAGTTGTGATGACTTAAGTTTCATGAAAATATTAAGTATAACAAGTCATCAGGAATGAATTTACAAACTCCATATTGAATATATACCAACTTTAGAATCTCACAAGACCAACAACCCTACCTCGAATACCAGGAACTGAAACACCATCATAAGCTTTAATGCTAACCTTGCAACTTTCTATTCACCAAAAAACACCTTGAAATGGTGTGATGAGCCGAGAATGCTATAAGCTATCCCGAGCAGTTGGAAAGTGCATTCCATCCTTTATATGGCTCACTGCTGTGGGGAATAACCATTTCACCATGTTCGGACCTAGTATCTGATAAACATGAAAAAGACTAAACGTGGTAAATATAAATAAATTCCAATGCTCAGGCAAGATGAGGGATTGACTGCAGACCTAAAACACATGCACATGGACCAACAGAGAGAGAGAGAGACAGAGATACCAAAGTAATATTTCTGTAAAAGCCGACGTCGAAAGGATGACGATAGCTCTGCCCAGATTTCTTAGCCAGCCACTCTGCCCGTATTGCTTCGTAATACTGGCAAAATTCCAGTTCAAAGATATTCATCCACAATAGCAAAACTATGTCTAAACTATATATCTATGCAGTGGATCTATTGTTGATATTCACAATGTACCTCTATTGTTGTCAAATTGTGTGTGATGAGGTATATATGCCAGCCCAAGAGAGTGCCAACTGTAAAGCTTAATCCAATAACCATTACCGCACAACAAATCTGAAAATAAATTTCTATCAGCAATTCATTGGTTCATCTATTCGGGAAAAAAACAATATGAAAAAGCAAGAACAAAAGGACAATGATGGCACACAATATAATTCTGAAAACAGAGTGAATTTAGATGAGAAAAATTAAGAAAGACAACTATCACCCAAATTGACTAGTAACCATTTTTTGACTTCAATAAAATAGCTTAGTTTCACCTATTTTGATTTGAAGTCCACTAAACAAAAAGAGAAATCTCAGGCAACCAGTTATGGTAGAAGACATTTATGAAGACATTTGTTTCCTAAACCGATGTAAAAGGGGCATTTATCCAAGACAGGAATCAATGTGACAGCACAAAAAGAAGTGACAACCCCCACTCGCCACATGAAGGTCAAATTCATGCAAAACCTTGCAGGAATACATGCTTCCGAATTGGTACAAATAAATCTTATTAAGCATGAGTGTTCTTCATCAAATCTCATATCTAGTCCACATGAAGCTAATACCAATTGCAGGGGTAGCTGTATTAATCTTTGAATCTCTAAGTTTCAATAATGCACATCACATCTTTTACATTCATATATTTCCAAGCTCCATCAAGGTCGGAACAACCCCTTAATACCCATCCTGTCCTATTGACGCCAATTTAGTCGAGGACAGAAACAAACATACTCCACAAGCTTTCTGGGAGCTGTGGATCATCCTAATTCTACACAATATGTGCTATCCACCCCAGGATTGAACCTCCATCTCTTTCCATAATAGAGAGAAAAAGGAACTGTAATTCCTCTGAGAGAATTCTCTCTAGGAAAAAGAAGAGATAACAAGAAAAAGGGACCACAGTTTTTAGATAATTCTAAAAGATGCCACCACTTGATACTGGAAACCATCTCTAAAAAGGACAAAAAAATCTATATAAAAACAAACCCGCTTTAATCCGCAAATCTTGTGCAGCGGGAGTCCCATATAAAAAGCATCCCTATGTTACAACTCATGAACCTAATAACCCAATAAAGGCTTGATATACACACACACACACATAGAGAAACATTTTGGATACCCAATCTAATTTTCTTGAAGAAACAATTCCCAAAATGTTTTTTCTATTGCATGTGAAATTGCATCTCAAAAGTCAAATCACATAAAGTTGGCACTACACGGGCTGGACTGTGGTAGACGGTCTTGATGGACAACAGGGAGCCTAATTTGCAGATTAAACGAAAGGGTTATACCTACAAATCTGGATGTGCTTTATAAAATCACCATCAACTACTTGCTCAATAGATTAGTAATAGCTAATAAACCAAGAAACTCACATAAAAGGTTTTGAGGAAAATCTTGCCATCGAAATTCCAGTTTTTCTGAAGTGCACAGCACATAATAATAACCTGTGCATAACGAAATCTTCAGTCATAATGCAAGTTGAAATATTAGAAGATGAAAAGAGAAGCTAGAAAATACTTACCGAAGAATAAATGTTTGCCATAGTTGCATAAAAGACTAAAATAACATAGGCTTTATAGTTTCTATGCCCAACACAATTATTTATCCACAGGCAATGATGATCCTGCATCGAAAGTTCAATAGTGAGCATAGACTAGATTGAACCAGAGTACTCTAGTTGTCATGCATTTCCCCATCGGGTACTACCGTTTCGAATTGTGGTACGAGAACAAAGATATCTTGTGCATTCTACCATAAGTAGCGTTGCTCTACCCGATTTCATTCTGTGTACCCTGACGAGCAGCAATCCTAGTAACCATTGAACCTCTACTAATGGTACAGAGGAATTAAATATATTTATTTTTTTACAAAAGAATGAAAAGGTACCCACCATTCGTAAAATACACCTTCTGCAGATGCGGCAATGATGAGTTCGGGGAGGCTTGTATGCAGAACATTTCTCACATTGAGTCAATTGTACATTCTGAAACATTCATTAAGAATTATATTAGTAAGAACCCATAAAAAAGATAAGAGGAGGTTTCACATGTTTAAAATGATATGATGAAACAATTCAGAAAGACAAGAATTTTTGTTACCAGTTACTATAGGTGTCAATTGGCAGTTTCTGGGTCAATTCCCCTAGTTACTGGGTCAATTCCCCCCCCCCTCCCCCTCCCCCTTCCCCTCCCCCTCCTTTTTTCCCTTCTTTTCCCCTATCTTTTGAAAATTAATACTTCATCCTTCCTAAGATAAAAGTCCGTATTACTATTTTAGATAGTCCCAAGTTAAATGTCTACTTACCTTAAATAATCTATTTTTTACAATAATTAGCCTATAATACCCTTAGAGAAATAGAAAAAAGAAGAAAATTTTATTAGAGGGAAATATCAGATTTCGCAATATTCAACATTTAACACTACCACTTATCTAGATAGCTATATTATAGGCCTCTATGCCAACTAGCTAAGTGTGGACATCATTCACCAATTACTTCTACTAAGATACTAAAAGCTATTACATCATTCCCTAAGCTTAACTAACCACAACTACTTCCTTGTCCTCAACGATCCTTGGGCAGATTCTTTGAAGCTAGTGTTCAACAGATCATAGAACACATCTGGCCACAACATCTAGCTCTCATTGCTCAATCTTTGCACTTAATTGCTGTCGATTATCCTGCTTCACCCTCTTTACCAAAGCTGTTTCTAGCTCCTCAGATCTGAATACAGAAAAATGTTTTCCCTTCAGCAACTTGCACAATTCAACCTTCAGCCACACCATCTATTCTGGAATTTTTAAAACTATATCTGCATCCCAGTCAAATCATTCGAACTAGCAGAACCAGAATTCATACGAGATAAATCAGTATTTGTGTGTTTATCAACCTCTACATCTGTTTTATTGATCCCCCCCACCCCCCCACCCCCACCCCCACCCCACAAATCAAGGAGACAGGATCTTGCCTGAAACCACATGGTTTAAATACTAGGCCTTGAGTCCCTCAAAACTCGCAGTCCATTCAATCTTTCTCAACTTCAGTTCTTACGGCTGGTTGATGATTATATTGCAATTCTTGTAATCTGGCTTTATTTACAATTTGGGTAACCCATGCCAGCTGTCAAGACAATTGTACTGCTATCAATGTTGAGCCAGCCAGTGATTGCAGCGAGCAACTGGATCTAACCCATTCAGGTCCATTTAACTTCATCAACACAAGTGCTGTTTGAAATAGTATGACGCGATTTTCCCTCAAATAATGCACATTCGAAACTCTGAGAAGTGAGAACACTTTCCTGTGGCAGTATATTCATAAACATTGAGGAACCACGCATGCCACCTACAGTCTGAGGTAAATTAATTCACCAATTTGGGAAATCTGTCGCGCACCAACATAGATGGTCATCTTGAGATGCTATCATAATAACCATTAAAATAGTCATTCTCATACATTGAGAAACAAATTAATTGACCAATTTAGGAAATCTCTTGCGCACCAACATAGATGGTCATGTTGAGATACTATCATAGTAGCCATTAAAACAGTTTTTCTCATACATTGATTTCTCATCGTATACAGGGGATCAAACATACAAAATTCTTCATCATCCTCTGATCTTGTCAAACATAATGACTGGTGTCATTAATGCATTGGCTGAAATATCTATCTCAGCCTTCTCCCCTTCCAACAGGTCATCCATCTATCATGGATCTTTCATCATAAATTGGCAGCTCTCATATCTTCTCCTTCCAAATCTTCAACATTCGAACAAAAGGATTTTAAAACACTCCATAACCACTCAAGTTATCTTCAGCACAAGAATAGTGCACTACTCTAATCATTTTTGTTCCATCAGTGCACAATTTGTCCGCCTTTTCTTCAAAGGACTGAAACCTCTGCGCGTAGTAAGCCTTTCTAAAATTTATTCGACAGTTGCACATCATCCTTGACAGTTTTGACGTATCTTGAGCCTTCCAATATTGATTTGCGAAAAGCACCAAGTCTGAAATTTGTTTTCCTCAAAAAATTGTACCAAGTCCCAGAAATAATACTGCAGACCAGCCTCCAGACTCTGACCATCAACTGAGAAACACAGAACACTTGGGGTTCGTCTGGTAACTGATTTGCTTTCATGTTTCTACTTTCTATTTCTGTTTTCATATGTTTTAATGAGTGGAGATATAAATCAAACACACTAGTGGGTAACTACGTTTAAACATTTATTTTTATTTTATTATATAAAGATATGAAGTTCTAAATTATGTTGTATGATAAGTGGATTTTATATACACTTCTCCGGTATCTTTTACTTGAATTAGTTGCTTGTATTTATGTGTCTTAGTTACTTTTCATGCATTTTGGGTTCATTTTGTAGGTTATACGTTTGGGAGCGGTGTGAGCGACTATTGGTAAGGAAAAGCAAAGAAAACGCAAAGAAAAGCAAACCGGACATCATTTGGGCTATCATGTTTATTTCATTTCTTGGTTTGGAACTTAGCTTACATTGAAGAGCATAGTCTTAGCTTTCCGGAACATTTTGAATCATTCCAATCAGAGTTCGGATGCAAGAGTTATGATCGTTGTACCAACGGACGTTGAACGCCATGGTTTTGGGTGGTCATTTGCATAGCAGTCACTTCCAACTCAATTTCAGCCTTCATCCGCCCAGAATTTCTCAATCCTCAAAGAATGAAAGTTGTAGATCTCGTCGATATCTTCGATTTGATAGGTGGCAGGCCCCGTAACTCCTCCCGGATCAAAAGTTATGATCGTTTTACCAGAGGACGTTGGAGCAGAAAATGTCAGAACATGGGCCAGCGCCGGGGCGCCCAAAATAGGCCTATGCCCAGCGCTGGGGCGCTAGGGAGCAGTGTCTGAGCGTCGTGCCCAGCGCTTGGGCGCTAGGGGAAGAGCTTGGTGCAGCCTGAACGCGTTTTGGGCGAATTTTGACACCTTTTTACTCCAAATTGGATTGGGTTTGTTCTTAAACTAAAAATTGGACTTGTAACCTATAAATACTTGATGTAAGGCATAAAATAAAGGGAGATTACATATATTAGACTAGATTAAACACTCCATTAAATTAGAATCTAAACCCTAGTTCTTAGCTAGTCATTGGAGATTGAAGCAACTTGGAGACCATTGAAGATTCAAAGCAAAAGCAAGAGGGGAGCATCAGATTTGCTGACAACAGATTCTATTCTCTTCTCTTATCATACTTTTATCTTTTAATGTCTATTCAATTGTGGATTCTTGATTTTAATTCATTAATTATGAACTAACTCTTTCATTAAGATTTCAATTGAACTTTTTATGATTATGAATTGATTATTTTATTTATTCCAATTATTTATGTTGAAGTGAATTATTCATCTTGCTTTGAGCATATTGATTAATTATCTGATCAATAATTACCTTGTTACTCTAGAAGGAATTGAGAGAGGAATTCTAAGGTTAGAACTGGGCATGGTGACATGTGACTTAGTTATTTGCACAGTGAATAAGTAGGTTTGTAAATAGAATGAGAATATCTATTTGCCGCATGTAACACATAAGGAATTGGGATTGTAACGAGTTTAATTCAATTGTTTTGCATAGAGATATAGCAAATTTAATCTGGGTTAAATAGAAGGCAAATGATCACTTGAGAAAGGGCTTTTGGCATTTGAGAATTCCTGTTAACAATTCAGCAGGCATAATAATTGGGATAATTGATTTATAGTTCATAATTGGGGATATTGAAGTCTTAATCCTAATTTATCTGTATTTAATCAAATCTTAGTTTTGTTTATTTGCTTTCTTTTAGAATAATCTCTTTTAATTGTTTTAATTTAGTTTTATTAATTAGAAAAATCGCGATTTGAGATTGTTTAAATAAAATTAGTTTGGTTAAGAATTAGTACTTTGTGATTTTTATTAAATAATTCCTCGTGGGAACGATACTCTACTTTCACTTTATTACTTGTTGACCGTGTATACTTGCACGTATTCATTGATTGCGAAATCGATCAGCAAGTTTTTGCCGTCGTTGCCGGGGAATTAGTTTAATATTTTTTTACCAATATTAATTTCAATCAAATTAGTCTTAATTTAAACATTTTTATTTTTATTTTTAATTCTCTTCTTATATTTCTCTCATTTTAGGTACCATGGATGACTATGAGTATCAATGGTCATACACGAACGTGACTCAACCAAGGGGAATGGAGATTGACAGACACGCGACACTTTCCGCAATCTCAGCACAAATTAAAGAACTTTCGAGGAAGTTGGACGTTATCGCATCCCAACAGAGTCGAAGGATGGCATTTATGTATGACTATTGTGCTGGCAATCACCCGAGTAATCAATGCACCATCAATCTTGGGCCGGTACAGTATGGTAGTAACTACCTCAATCAGTATGCATATGATAATTATGAACAAGTTTGGGGTTATCACCCGGATTCTTTATGGAGCTACAACTATCAAGACCAATAGTCCACTCCAAATCCAACATACACGCCGGAATTCTCATATCAACCTCTATTAAAAGAAGAAAATTCAAGGTTGGAGGAATTGTGGTCCAAGTTCGAGGAGAGGGATTAATCAAACGGGGTCAATTCTAAAACTTGCGGATCAGATAGAGCAAATGACCAAAGTCATAAACAACCTTCCTCCAAACACTTGGTTTTATGACATGGATGACAAAATTGATGAAGTGCCCGAGCCAAATCTACAACTGGATGAGACACGAGATGTTGAAAATGAGGAGACAAGTGGGGATAATGAAAATAAGGTCGGTGAAGAACTAACTATGATTACCAACGAGGAGGAGCCGATGTTATTAGTGCCCCAAGTTCCTTCTCAGCCAAAGTTCAAGAATCCGGTTAGATTTGCAAAACCTTGTCCGCTAGGTAGTCATGTCGTCGGCAATGCTCCTTGTGACGTAAAAGCGAGTACAACTTCGAAGCCATGGTTCAATAAGTTAGAGAAGATAGAAGAAGAGATTGTTGTGTCTGACAAGCCTCAATGCCAGAATCTATTCGCAGACACAATGGAAAAAACACCTAGATGTTAGACGTTCTTTAATGTGATCTTATCTAAACAAAGCATGCTAGGTGACTTTAATACAATGGCTATCGTAAATGGGAACCTACCAAAAGCTATATTATTTCTGATGGATGGAGGGTTCCTCAACTTTCGAAGAGGAATTGGATAGCATTGACCAGACAAAGTCAGGACTGAAAGACTATAAATCAAGCGCTGATTGGGAGACAACCCAGGAATTTTTATATTTTTACGCTTTACTAGTTTATTTAGTAGATAGGAATCAATTTGCTTAGTAAGTTCTCTTATAATCTAATACATGTTGTCTCTCTTAATTGCAGGTATTGGAGGTTCAATGAATAGGAAAATGATCGTCGCTACCATCGCCACCAGCACCTCACGCTTAGCTGATTACAGGGAAGTTCTCTTCTACTTATCGCTATATTCTTACAATGAGGACATTGTAATTGTTAAGTTTGGGAGAGTTTAGTTTAGTTCGTTATTGCATGTTTAGTTTCATGTTTATGTTATGTTATTTTGCATATGTTGTTAATATAGTTTAATTTCATTATTAAAAGAAAAAAAATCAAAAATTCAAAAATAATAGTTAGTTACTATGTTCATTTTGCATAAGTCCAGCGGTTTGTTATAGTTAAGTTTATTTTGGTAAATGATGAGATGATAGACAAGTATAATACTGACTATTAGAGCTTTAATGTGATTTCTTGTTATGAATTGAATCTTTTTCTGTTT
Source organism: Panax japonicus (assembly GCA_020205505.1). Classification (NCBI taxonomy): domain Eukaryota; kingdom Viridiplantae; phylum Streptophyta; class Magnoliopsida; order Apiales; family Araliaceae; genus Panax; species Panax japonicus. Next base: position 136,091 of record JAINUV010001249.1, read on the forward strand.
GAAACTAGTATAATAATGATAGCACGGTAAAAACAACTTGTTGATTGATTGAGTTTAAATTGATACATAATGGGACTCTAAAGGATAATGCTAGTTTGAATGAAAGAATGACAAGAATAAGTAGTGATGACTAAAGTTAGACAAGAACCTAAGTTTGGGGGAATATTTGGAGTATATAAGCTATATAAAAAAAAAGAAAGAAAAAAAAAAGAAAACAAAGAAAAAGAAAAAAAAGTATGAATAAACACCGTGGCATGCTTGTCTAGTTTTGTGACATTTGTTACTTGAGTAAGTTAGCCCGAAGGGATTGTCTTTACACCTAGCGTCCTAAGGTCTTAATAGTATGGGAGTCGTTGGTCGAAAGCTCGTTAAGGTAGCATTGAAAAGCCTAAGGAAATAAGACATTGCATAGCTATGTGTATATAAAAAAAAGAGAATAAAGCGGGAAAAAAGAGCAAAAAGCTCCCGTAGATGAAAATAAAGCATGAGTATTCCATGTTGACCCTCGATATTGGTAATTGTTTGATTTTAGTTGGATCTAGCTTGTTTTTGAATTTCTTGAGTTTACACTATATGATGCCTTCGAAGAGACTTGTTATGTGTTAAATTTGATTTTATATCAGTTAGCATGGTTGTTGAGCACACACACGCACTATACCAGTAATAACAGTTTAAGACTTGATGATTGACTAGAAAATTGTTGATTGGTTTTAATATGAAGTATTGTCGTGTTTGCTTGATTGCTCTAAGGCCGAGTGAATAGATTTGATTCTATCACATACTGCTGGATTCGTAGGCATATAGATTAGTTGCATTGCATTATGTTGTGTTGCTTGGGGACAAGCAACAGTTTAAGTTTGGGGATATTTGATAATTGGATTTTATATACATTTCTCCGGGTATCTTTTACTTGAATTAGTTACTTATATATATGTGTCTTAGTTATTTTTCATGCATTTCGTGTTCATTTTGTAGGTTATACGTTTGGGAGCGGTGTGAGCGACTATTGGTGAGGAAAAGCAAAGAAAACGCAAAGAAAAACAAACCGGACATCATTTGGGCTTTCATGTTTACTTCATGTTCTTGGTTTGGAACTTAGCTTACATCGAAGAGCATCGTCTTAGCTATCCGGAACATTTTGAATCATTCCAATCGGAGTTCGGATGCAAGAGTTATGATCGTTGTACCAACAGGCGTCGAACGCCATGGTTTTGGGTGGTCATTTGCATAGCAGTCACTTCTAGCTCAATTTCAGCCTTCATCCGCCCAAGAATTTCTCAATTCTCAAAGAATGAAAGTTGTAGATCTCGTCGATATCTTCGATTTGATAGGTGGCAGGCCCCGTAACTCCTCCCGGATCAAAGTTATGGCCGTTTTACTAGAGGACGTCTGAGCAGAAAATGTCAGAACATGGGCCAGTGCCGGGGCGCCCAAAATAGGCCTATGCCTAGCGCCGGGGCGCTGGGGAGCAGTGTCTGAGCGTCGTGCCCAGCGCTGGGGCGCTGGGGGAAGAGCTTGGTGCGGTCTGGACGCGTTTTGGGCGAATTTTGACAACTTTTTTACTCCAAATTGGATTGAGTTTGTTCCTAAATTAAAAATTGGACTTGTAACCTATAAATACTTGATGTAAGGCATAAAATAAAGGGAGATTACATAGATTAGACTAGATTAAACACTCCATTAAATTAGAATCTAAACCCTAGCTCTTAGCTAGCCATTGGAGATTGAAGCAACTTGGAGACCATTGAAGATTCAAAGCAAGAGCAAGAGGGGAGCATCAGATTTGCTGACAACAGATTTTATTCTCTTCTATTATCATACTTTTATCTTTTAATGTCTATTCAATTGTGGATTCTTAATTTTAATTCATTAATTATGAACTAACTCTTTCATTAAGATTTCAATTGAACTTTTTATGATTATGAATTGATTATTTTATTTATTCCAATTATTTATGTTGAAGTGAATTGTTCATCTTGTTTTGAGCTTATTGATTAATTATCTGATCAATAATTAACTTGTTACTCTAGAAGGAATTGAGAGAGGAATTCTAATGTTAGAACTGGGCATGGTGACATGTAACTTAGTTATTTGCACAGTGAATAAGTAGGTTTGTAAATAGAATGAGAATATCTATTTGCCACATGTAACACAGAAAGAATTGGGATTGTAACGAGTTTAATTCAATTGTTTTGCATAAAGATATAGCAAAATTAATCTGGGTTAAACAGAAGGTAAATGATCACTTGAGAAAGGACTTTTGGCATTTGAGAATTCATGTTAACAATTCAGTAGGCATAATAATTGGGATAATTGATTTATAGTTCATAATTGGGGATATTGAAGTCTTAATCCTTATTTATCTGAATTTAATCAAATCTTAGTTTTGTTTATTTGCTTTCTTTTAGAATAATCTCTTTTAATTGTTTTAATTTAGTTTTATTAATTAGAAAAATCGCGATTTGAGATTGTTTAAATAAAATTAGTTTGGTTAAGAATTAGTACTTGGTGATTTTTATTAAATAATTTCTCGTGGGAACGATATTCTACTTTCACTTTATTACTTGTTGACCGTGTATACTTGCACGTATTCATTGATTGCGAAATCGATCAACAAGTTTTTGTCGCCGTTGCCGGGGAATTAGTTTAATATTTTTTTACCAATATTAATTTCAATCAAATTAGTCTTAATTTAAACATTTTTATTTTTATTTTTAATTCTCTTCTTATATTTCTCTCATTTTAGGTACCATGGATGACTTTGAGTTTCAATGGCCATACACGAACGTGACTCAACCAAGGGGAATGGAGATTGACAGACTCGCGACACTTTACGCAATGTCAGCACAAATTAAAGAACTTTCGAGGAAGTTGGACGTTATCGCATCCCAACAGAGTCGAAGGATGGCAGTTATGTGTGACTAATGTGCTGGCAATCACCCGAGTAATCAATGCACCATCAATCTTGGGCCGGTACAGTATGGTAGTAACTACCTCAATCAGTATGCATATGATAATTATGAACAAGTTTGGGGGTATCACTCGGATTCTTCATGGAGATACAACTATCAAGACCAATACTCCACTCCAAATCCAACATACACGCCGGAATTCTCATATCAACCTCTATTAAAAGAAGAAGATTCAAGGTTGGAGGAATTGTGGTCCAAGTTCGAGGAGAGGGATTAATCAAACGGGGTCAATTCTAAAACTTGCGGATCAGATAGAGCAAATGACCAAAGTCATAAACAACCTTCCTCCAAACACTTGGTTTTATGACATGGATGACGAAATTGATGAAGTGCCCGAGCCAAATCTACAACTGGATGAGACACGAGATCTTGAAAATGAGGAAGACAAGTGGGGATAATGAAAATAAGGTCGGTGAAGAACTAACTATGATTACCAACGAGGAGGAGCCGATGTTATTAGTGCCCCAAGTTCCTTCTCCGCCAAAGTTCAAGAATCCGGTTAGATTTGCAAAACCTTGTCCGCTAGGTAGTCATGTCGTCGGCAATGCTCCTTGTGACGTAAAAGCGAGTACAACTTCGAAGCCATGGTTCAATGAGTTGGAAAAGATAGAAGAAGAGATTGTTGTGTCTGACAAGCCTCAATGCCAGAATCTATTCGCAGACAGAATGGAAAAAACACCTAGATGTTAGACGTTCTTTAATGTGATCTTATCTAAACAAAGCATGCTAGGTGACTTTAATACAATGGCTATCGTAAATGGGAACCTACCAAAAGCTATATTATTTCCGATGGATGGAGGGTTCCTCAACTTTCGAAGAGGAATTGGATAGCATTGACCAGACAAAGTCTAGGCTGAAAGACTATAAATCAAGAGCTGACTGGGAGGCAACCCAGGAATTTTTATATTTATAAGCTTTACTAGTTTATTTAGTAGATAGGAATTAATTTGCTTAGTAAGTTCTCTTATAATCTAATACATGTTGTCTCTCTTCATTGCAGGTATTGGAGGTTCAATGGACTAGGAAAATGATCGTCGCTACCATCGCCACCACCACCTCACGCTTAGCTGATTACAGGGAAGTTCTCTTCTACTTATCGCTATATTCTTACAATGAGGACATTGTAATTGTTAAGTTTGGGAGAGTTTAGTTTAGTTCGTTATTGCATGTTTAGTTTCATGTTTATGTTATGTTATTTTGCATATGTTGTTAATATAGTTTAATTTCATTATTAAAAGAAAAAAAATCAAAAATTCAAAAATAATAGTTAGTTACTATGTTCATTTTGCATAAGTCCAGCGGTTTGTTATAGTTAAGTTTATTTTGGCAAATGATGAGATGGTAGACAAGTATAATACTGACTATTAGAGCTTTAATGTGATTTCTTGTTATGAATTGAATCTTTTTCTGTTTGAAACTAGTATAATAATGATAGCACAGTAAAAACAACTTGTTGATTGATTGAGTTTAAATTGATACATAATGGGACTCTAAAGGATAATGCTAGTTTGAATGAAAGAATGACAAGAATAAGTAGTGATGACTAAAGTTAGACAAGAACCTAAGTTTGGGGGAATATTTGGAGTATATAAGCTATATAAAAAAAAGAAAGAAAAAAAAAGAAAACAAAGAAAAAGAAAAAAAAGTATGAATAACACCGTGGCATGCTTGTCTAGTTTTGTGACCTTTGTTACTTGAGTAAGTAAGCCCGAGGGGATTGTCTTTACACCTAGCGTCCTAAGGTCTTAATAGGTCTGGGAGTCGTTGGTCGAAAGCTCGTTAAGGTAGCATTGAAAAGCCTAAGGAAATAAGACATTGCATAGCTATGTGTATATAAAAAAAAGAGAATAAAGCGGGAAAAAAGAGCAAAAAGCTCCCGTAGATGAAAATAAAGCATGAGTATTCCATGTTGACCCTCGATATTGGTAATTGTTTGATTTAGTTGGATCTAGCTTGTTTTTGAATTTCTTGAGTTTACACTATATGATTCCTTCGAAGAGACTTGTTATGTGTTAAATTTGATTTTATATCAGTTAGCATGGTTGTTGAGCACACACACGCACTATACCAGTAATAACAGTTTAAGACTTGATGATTGACTAGAAAATTGTTGATTGGTTTTGATATGAAGTATTGTCGTGTTTGCTTGATTGCTCTAAGGCCGAGTGAATAGATTTGATTCTATCACATACTGCTGGATTCGTAGGCATATAGATTAGTTGCATTTCATTGCATTGCATTATGTTGTGTTTCTTGGGGACAAGCAACAGTTTAAGTTTGGGGATATTTGATAATTGGATTTTATATACACTTCTCCGGTATCTTTTACTTGAATTAGTTGCTTATATATGTGTCTTAGTTATTTTTCATGCATTTCGTGTTCATTTTGTAGGTTATACGTTTGGGAGCGGTGTGAGCGACTATTGGTGAGGAAAAGCAAAGAAAACGCAAAGAAAAACAAACCGGACATCATTTGGGCTTTCATGTTTACTTCATGTTCTTGGTTTGGAACTTAGCTTACATCGAAGAGCATCGTCGTAGCTATCCGGAACATTTTGAATCATTCCAATCGGAGTTCGGATGCAAGAGTTATGATCGTTGTACCAACAGGCGTCGAACGCCATGGTTTTGGGTGGTCATTTGCATAGCAGTCACTTCTAGCTCAATTTCAGCCTTCATCCGCCCAAGAATTTCTCAATTCTCAAAGAATGAAAGTTGTAGATCTCGTCGATATCTTCGATTTGATAGGTGGCAGGCCCCGTAACTCCTCCCGGATCAAAGTTATGGCCGTTTTACTAGAGGACGTCTGAGCAGAAAATGTCAGAACATGGGCCAGTGCCGGGGCGCCCAAAATAGGCCTATGCCTAGCGCCGGGGCGCTGGGGAGCAGTGTCTGAGCGTCGTGCCCAGCGCTGGGGCGCTGGGGGAAGAGCTTGGTGCGGCCTGGACGCGTTTTGGGCGAATTTTGACAACTTTTTTACTCCAAATTGGATTGAGTTTGTTACTAAATTAAAAATTGGACTTGTAACCTATAAATACTTGATGTAAGGCATAAAATAAAGGGAGATTACATAGATTAGACTAGATTAAACACTCCATTAAATTAGAATCTAAACCCTAGTTCTTAGCTAGCCATTGGAGATTGAAGCAACTTGGAGACCATTGAAGATTCAAAGCAAGAGCAAGAGGGGAGCATCAGATTTGCTGACAACAGATTCTATTTTCTTCTATTATCATACTTTTATCTTTTAATGTCTATTCAATTGTAGATTCTTAATTTTAATTCATTAATTATGAACTAACTCTTTCATTAAGATTTCAATTGAACTTTTTATGATTATGAATTGATTATTTTATTTATTCCAATTATTTATGTTGAAGTGAATTGTTCATCTTGCTTTGAGCTTATTGATTAATTATCTGATCAATAATTAACTTGTTACTCTAGAAGGAATTGAGAGAGGAATTCTAATGTTAGAACTGGGCATGGTGACATGTAACTTAGTTATTTGCACAGTGAATAAGTAGGTTTGTAAATAGAATGAGAATATCTATTTGCCACATGTAACACAGAAAGAATTGGGATTGTAACGAGTTTAATTCAATTGTTTTGCATAAAGATATAGCAAAATTAATCTGGGTTAAATAGAAGGTAAATGATCACTTGAGAAAGGACTTTTGGCATTTGAGAATTCATGTTAACAATTCAGTAGGCATAATAATTGGGATAATTGATTTATAGTTCATAATTGGGGATATTGAAGTCTTAATCCTTATTTATCTGAATTTAATCAAATCTTAGTTTTGTTTATTTGCTTTCTTTTAGAATAATCTCTTTTAATTGTTTTAATTTAGTTTTATTAATTAGAAAAATCGCGATTTGAGATTGTTTAAATAAAATTAGTTTGGTTAAGAATTAGTACTTGGTGATTTTTATTAAATAATTTCTCGTGGGAACGATATTCTACTTTCACTTTATTACTTGTTGACCGTGTATACTTGCACGTATTCATTGATTGCGAAATCGATCAACAAGTTTTTGCCGCCGTTGCCGGGGAATTAGTTTAATATTTTTTTACCAATATTAATTTCAATCAAATTAGTCTTAATTTAAACATTTTATTTTTATTTTTAATTCTCTTCTTATATTTCTCTCATTTTAGGTACCATGGATGACTTTGAGTTTCAATGGCCATACACGAACGTGACTCAACCAAGGGGAATGGAGATTGACAGACTCGCGACACTTTACGCAATGTCAGCACAAATTAAAGAACTTTCGAGGAAGTTGGACGTTATCGCATCCCAACAGAGTCGAAGGATGGCAGTTATGTGTGACTAATGTGCTGGCAATCACCCGAGTAATCAATGCACCATCAATCTTGGGCCGGTACAGTATGGTAGTAACTACCTCAATCAGTATGCATATGATAATTATGAACAAGTTTGGGGGTATCACTCGGATTCTTCATGGAGATACAACTATCAAGACCAATACTCCACTCCAAATCCAACATACACGCCGGAATTCTCATATCAACCTCTATTAAAAGAAGAAGATTCAAGGTTGGAGGAATTGTGGTCCAAGTTCGAGGAGAGGGATTAATCAAACGGGGTCAATTCTAAAACTTGCGGATCAGATAGAGCAAATGACCAAAGTCATAAACAACCTTCCTCCAAACACTTGGTTTTATGACATGGATGACGAAATTGATGAAGTGCCCGAGCCAAATCTACAACTGGATGAGACACGAGATCTTGAAAATGAGGAGACAAGTGGGGATAATGAAAATAAGGTCGGTGAAGAACTAATTATGATTACCAACGAGGAGGAGCCGATGTTATTAGTGCCCCAAGTTCCTTCTCCGCCAAAGTTCAAGAATCCGGTTAGATTTGCAAAACCTTGTCCGCTAGGTAGTTATGTCGTCGGCAATGCTCCTTGTGACGTAAAAGCGAGTACAACTTCGAAGCCATGGTTCAATGAGTTGGAGAAGATAGAAGAAGAGATTGTTGTGTCTGACAAGCCTCAATGCCAGAATCTATTCGCAGACACAATGGAAAAAACACCTAGATGTTAGACGTTCTTTAATGTGATCTTATCTAAACAAAGCATGCTAGGTGATTTTAATACAATGGCTATCGTAAATGGGAACCTACCAAAAGCTATATTATTTCCGATGGATGGAGGGTTCCTCAACTTTCGAAGAGGAATTGGATAGCATTGACCAGACAAAGTTAGGCTGAAAGACTATAAATCAAGAGCTGACTGGGAGGCAACCCAGGAATTTTTATATTTATATGCTTTACTAGTTTATTTAGTAGATAGGAATTAATTTGCTTAGTAAGTTCTCTTATAATCTAATACATGTTGTCTCTCTTCATTGCAGGTATTGGAGGTTCAATGGACAGGAAAATGATCGTCGCTACCATCGCCACCACCACCTCACGCTTAGCTGATTACAGGGAAGTTCTCTTCTACTTATCGCTATATTCTTACAACGAGGACATTGTAATTGTTAAGTTTGGGAGAGTTTAGTTTAGTTCGTTATTGCATGTTTAGTTTCATTTTTATGTTATGTTATTTTGCATATGTTGTTAATATAGTTTAATTTCATTATTAAAAGAAAAAAAATCAAAAATTCAAAAATAATAGTTAGTTACTATGTTCATTTTGCATAAGTCCAGCGGTTTGTTATAGTTAAGTTTATTTTGGCAAATGATGAGATGGTAGACAAGTATAATACTGACTATTAGAGCTTTAATGTGATTTCTTGTTATGAATTGAATCTTTTTCTGTTTGAAACTAGTATAATAATGATAGCACAGTAAAAACAACTTGTTGATTGATTGAGTTTAAATTGATACATAATGAGACTTTAAAGGATAATGCTAGTTTGAATGAAAGAATGACAAGAATAAGTAGTGATGACTAAAGTTAGACAAGAACCTAAGTTTGGGGGAATATTTGGAGTATATAAGTTATATAAAAAAAAGAAAGAAAAAAAAAAGAAAACAAAGAAAAAGAAAAAAAAGTATGAATAAATACCGTGGCATGCTTGTCTAGTTTTGTGACCTTTGTTACTTGAGTAAGTAAGCCCGAGGGGATTGTCTTTACACCTAGCGTCCTAAGGTCTTAATAGTCTGGGAGTCGTTGGTCGAAAGCTCGTTAAGGTAGCATTGAAAAGCCTAAGGAAATAAGACATTGCATAGTTATGTGTATATAAAAAAAAGAGAATAAAGCGGGAAAAAAGAGCAAAAAACTCCCGTAGATGAAAATAAAGCATGAGTATTCCATGTTGACCCTCGATATTGGTAATTGTTTGATTTTAGTTGGATCTAGCTTATTTATGAATTTCTTGAGTTTACACTATATGATTCCTTCGAAGAGACTTATTATGTGTTAAATTTGATTTTATATCAGTTAGCATGGTTGTTGAGCACAAACACGCACTATACCAGTAATAACAGTTTAAGACTTGATGATTGACTAAAAATTGTTGATTGGTTTTGATATGAAGTATTGTCGTGTTTGCTTGATTGCTCTAAGGCCGAGTGAATAGATTTGATTCTATCACAAACTGCTGGATTCGTAGGCATATAGATTAGTTGCATTTCATTGCATTGCATTATGTTGTGTTTCTTGGGGACAAACAACAGTTTAAGTTTGGGGATATTTGATAATTGGATTTTATATACACTTCTCCGGTATCTTTTACTTGAATTAGTTGCTTATATATGTGTCTTAGTTATTTTTCATGCATTTCGTGTTCATTTTGTAGGTTATACGTTTGGGAGCGGTGTGAGCGACTATTGGTGAGGAAAAGCAAAGAAAACGCAAAGAAAAACAAACCGGACATCATTTGGGCTTTCATGTTTACTTCATGTTCTTGGTTTGGAACTTAGCTTACATCGAAGAGCATCGTCGTAGCTATCCGGAACATTTTGAATCATTCCAATCGGAGTTCGGATGCAAGAGTTATGATCGTTGTACCAACAGGCGTCGAACGCCATGGTTTTGGGTGGTCATTTGCATAACAGTCACTTCTAGCTCAATTTCAGCCTTCATCCGCCCCAGAATTTAACAATCCTCAAAGAATGAAAGTTGTAGATCTCGTCGATATCTTCGATTTGATAGGTGGCAGGCCCCGTAACTCCTCCCGGATCAAAGTTATGGCCGTTTTACCAGAGAACGTCGAAGCAGAAAATGTCAGAACATGGGCCAGCGCCGGGGCGCCCAAAATAGGCCTATGCCCAGCGCCGGGGCGCTGGGGAGCAGTGTCTGAGCGTCGTGCCCAGCGCTGAGGCGCTAGGGGAAGAGCTTGGTGCGGCCTGAACGCGTTTTGGGCGAATTTTGACAACTTTTTTACTCCAAATTGGATTGGGTTTGTTCCTAAATTAAAAATTGGACTTGTAACCTATAAATACTTGATGTAAGGCATAAAATAAAGGGAGATTACATAGATTAGACTAGATTAAACACTCCATTAAATTAGAATCTAAACCCTAGTTCTTAGCTAGCCATTGGAGATTGAAGCAACTTGGAGACCATTGAAGATTCAAAGCAAGAGCAAGAGGGGAGCATCAGATTTGCTGACAACAGATTCTATTTTCTTCTATTATCATACTTTTATCTTTTAATGTCTATTCAATTGTAGATTCTTAATTTTAATTCATTAATTATGAACTAACTCTTTCATTAAGATTTCAATTGAACTTTTTATGATTATGAATTGATTATTTTATTTATTCCAATTATTTATGTTGAAGTGAATTGTTCATCTTGCTTTGAGCTTATTGATTAATTATCTGATCAATAATTAACTTGTTACTCTAGAAGGAATTGAGAGAGGAATTCTAATGTTAGAACTGGGCATGGTGACATGTAACTTAGTTATTTGCACAGTGAATAAGTAGGTTTGTAAATAGAATGAGAATATCTATTTGCCACATGTAACACAGAAAGAATTGGGATTGTAACGAGTTTAATTCAATTGTTTTGCATAAAGATATAGCAAAATTAATCTGGGTTAAATAGAAGGTAAATGATCACTTGAGAAAGGACTTTTGGCATTTGAGAATTCATGTTAACAATTCAGTAGGCATAATAATTGGGATAATTGATTTATAGTTCATAATTGGGGATATTGAAGTCTTAATCCTTATTTATCTGAATTTAATCAAATCTTAGTTTTGTTTATTTGCTTTCTTTTAGAATAATCTCTTTTAATTGTTTTAATTTAGTTTTATTAATTAGAAAAATCGCGATTTGAGATTGTTTAAATAAAATTAGTTTGGTTAAGAATTAGTACTTGGTGATTTTTATTAAATAATTTCTCGTGGGAACGATATTCTACTTTCACTTTATTACTTGTTGACCGTGTATACTTGCACGTATTCATTGATTGCGAAATCGATCAACAAGTTTTTGCCGCCGTTGCCGGGGAATTAGTTTAATATTTTTTTACCAATATTAATTTCAATCAAATTAGTCTTAATTTAAACATTTTTATTTTTATTTTTAATTCTCTTCTTATATTTCTCTCATTTTAGGTACCATGGATGACTTTGAGTTTCAATGGCCATACACGAACGTGACTCAACCAAGGGGAATGGAGATTGACAGACTCGCGACACTTTACGCAATGTCAGCACAAATTAAAGAACTTTCGAGGAAGTTGGACGTTATCGCATCCCAACAGAGTCGAAGGATGGCAGTTATGTGTGACTAATGTGCTGGCAATCACCCGAGTAATCAATGCACCATCAATCTTGGGCCGGTACAGTATGGTAGTAACTACCTCAATCAGTATGCATATGATAATTATGAACAAGTTTGGGGGTATCACTCGGATTCTTCATGGAGATACAACTATCAAGACCAATACTCCACTCCAAATCCAACATACACGCCGGAATTCTCATATCAACCTCTATTAAAAGAAGAAGATTCAAGGTTGGAGGAATTGTGGTCCAAGTTCGAGGAGAGGGATTAATCAAACGGGGTCAATTCTAAAACTTGCGGATCAGATAGAGCAAATGACCAAAGTCATAAACAACCTTCCTCCAAACACTTGGTTTTATGACATGGATGACGAAATTGATGAAGTGCCCGAGCCAAATCTACAACTGGATGAGACACGAGATCTTGAAAATGAGGAGACAAGTGGGGATAATGAAAATAAGGTCGGTGAAGAACTAATTATGATTACCAACGAGGAGGAGCCGATGTTATTAGTGCCCCAAGTTCCTTCTCCGCCAAAGTTCAAGAATCCGGTTAGATTTGCAAAACCTTGTCCGCTAGGTAGTTATGTCGTCGGCAATGCTCCTTGTGACGTAAAAGCGAGTACAACTTCGAAGCCATGGTTCAATGAGTTGGAGAAGATAGAAGAAGAGATTGTTGTGTCTGACAAGCCTCAATGCCAGAATCTATTCGCAGACACAATGGAAAAAAACACCTAGATGTTAGACGTTCTTTAATGTGATCTTATCTAAACAAAGCATGCTAGGTGATTTTAATACAATGGCTATCGTAAATGGGAACCTACCAAAAGCTATATTATTTCCGATGGATGGAGGGTTCCTCAACTTTCGAAGAGGAATTGGATAGCATTGACCAGACAAAGTTAGGCTGAAAGACTATAAATCAAGAGCTGACTGGGAGGCAACCCAGGAATTTTTATATTTATATGCTTTACTAGTTTATTTAGTAGATAGGAATTAATTTGCTTAGTAAGTTCTCTTATAATCTAATACATGTTGTCTCTCTTCATTGCAGGTATTGGAGGTTCAATGGACAGGAAAATGATCGTCGCTACCATCGCCACCACCACCTCACGCTTAGCTGATTACAGGGAAGTTCTCTTCTACTTATCGTTATATTCTTACAACGAGGACATTGTAATTGTTAAGTTTGGGAGAGTTTAGTTTAGTTCGTTATTGCATGTTTAGTTTCATTTTTATGTTATGTTATTTTGCATATGTTGTTAATATAGTTTAATTTCATTATTAAAAGAAAAAAAATCAAAAATTCAAAAATAATAGTTAGTTACTATGTTCATTTTGCATAAGTCCAGCGGTTTGTTATAGTTAAGTTTATTTTGGCAAATGATGAGATGGTAGACAAGTATAATACTGACTATTAGAGCTTTAATGTGATTTCTTGTTATGAATTGAATCTTTTTCTGTTTGAAACTAGTATAATAATGATAGCACAGTAAAAACAACTTGTTGATTGATTGAGTTTAAATTGATACATAATGAGACTTTAAAGGATAATGCTAGTTTGAATGAAAGAATGACAAGAATAAGTAGTGATGACTAAAGTTAGACAAGAACCTAAGTTTGGGGGAATATTTGGAGTATATAAGTTATATAAAAAAAAGAAAGAAAAAAAAAAGAAAACAAAGAAAAAGAAAAAAAAGTATGAATAAACATCGTGGCATGCTTGTGTAGTTTTGTGACCTTTGTTACTTGAGTAAGTAAGCCCGAGGGGATTGTCTTTACACCTAGTGTCCTAAGGTCTTAATAGTCTGGGAGTCGTTGGTCGAAAGCTCGTTAAGGTAGCATTGAAAAGCCTAAGGAAATAAGACATTGCATAGTTATGTGTATATAAAAAAAAGAGAATAAAGCGGAAAAAAAGAGCAAAAAGCTCCCGTAGATGAAAATAAAGCATGAGTATTCCATGTTGACCCTCGATATTGGTAATTGTTTGATTTTAGTTGGATCTAGCTTGTTTTTGAATTTCTTGAGTTTACACTATATGATGCCTTCGAAGAGACTTGTTATGTGTTAAATTTGATTTTATATCAGTTAGCATGGTTGTTGAGCACACACACGCACTATACCAGTAATAACAGTTTAAGACTTGATGATTGACTAGAAAATTGTTGATTGGTTTTAATATGAAGTATTGTCGTGTTTGCTTGATTGCTCTAAGGCCGAGTGAATAGATTTGATTCTATCACATACAGCTGGATTCGTAGGCATATAGATTAGTTGCATTTCATTGCATTGCATTGCATTATGTTGTGTTGCTTGGGGACAAGCAACAGTTTAAGTTTGGGAATATTTGATAATTGGATTTTATATACACTTCTCCGGTATCTTTTACTTGAATTAGTTGCTTATATATATGTGTCTTAGTTATTTTTCATGCATTTCGTGTTCATTTTGTAGGTTATACGTTTGGGAGCGGTGTGAGCGACTATTGGTGAGGAAAAGCAAAGAAAACGCAAAGAAAAACAAACCGGACATCATTTGGGCTTTCATGTTTACTTCATGTTCTTGGTTTGGAACTTAGCTTACATCGAAGAGCATCGTCTTAGCTATCCGGAACATTTTGAATCATTCCAATCGGAGTTCGGATGCAAGAGTTATGATCGTTGTACCAACAGGCGTCGAACGCCATGGTTTTGGGTGGTCATTTGCATAGCAGTCACTTCTAGCTCAATTTCAGCCTTCATCCGCCCCAGAATTTCTCAATACTCAAAGAATGAAAGTTGTAGATCTCGACGATATCTTCGATTTGATAGGTGGCAGGCCCCGTAACTCCTCCCGGATCAAAGGTATGGCCGTTTTATTAGAGGACGTCTGAGCAGAAAATGTCAGAACATGGGCCAGTGCCGGGGCGCCCAAAATAGGCCTATGCCTAGCGCCGGGGCGCTGGGGAGCAGTGTCTGAGCGTCGTGGGGGAAGAGCTTGGTGCGGCCTGGACGCGTTTTGGGCGAATTTTGACAACTTTTTTACTCCAAATTGGATTGGGTTTGTTCCTAAATTAAAAATTGGACTTGTAACCTATAAATACTTGATGTAAGGCATAAAATAAAGGGAGATTACATAGATTAGACTAGATTAAACACTCCATTAAATTAGAATCTAAACCCTAGTTCTTAGCTAGCCATTGGAGATTGAAGCAACTTGGAGACCATTGAAGATTCAAAGCAAGAGCAAGAGGGGAGCATCAGATTTGCTGACAACAGATTCTATTCTCTTTTATTATCATACTTTTATCTTTTAATGTCTATTCAATTGTGGATTCTTAATTTTAATTCATTAATTATGAACTAACTCTTTCATTAAGATTTCAATTGAACTTTTTATGATTATGAATTGATTATTTTATTTATTCCAATTATTTATGTTGAAGTGAATTGTTCATCTTGCTTTGAGCTTATTGATTAATTATCTGATCAATAATTAACTTGTTACTCTAGAAGGAATTGAGAGAGGAATTCTAATGTTAGAACTGGGCATGGTGACATGTAACTTAGTTATTTGCACAGTGAATAAGTAGGTTTGTAAATAGAATAAGAATATCTATTTGCCACATTTAACACAGAAAGAATTGGGATTGTAACGAGTTTAATTCAATTGTTTTGCATAAAGATATAGCAAAATTAATCTGGGTTAAATAGAAGGTAAATGATCACTTGAGAAAGGACTTTTGGCATTTGAGAATTCATGTTAACAATTCAGTAGGCATAATAATTGGGATAATTGATTTAGAGTTCATAATTGGGGATATTGAAGTCTTAATCCTTATTTATCTGAATTTAATCAAATCTTAGTTTTGTTTATTTGCTTTCTTTTAGAATAATCTCTTTTAATTGTTTTAATTTAGTTTTATTAATTAGAAAAATCGCGATTTGAGATTGTTTAAATAAAATTAGTTTGGTTAAGAATTAGTACTTGGTGATTTTTATTAAATAATTTCTCGTGGGAACGATATTCTACTTTCACTTTATTACTTGTTGACCGTGTATACTTGCACGTATTCATTGATTGCGAAATCGATCAACAAGTTTTTGCCGCCGTTGCCGGGGAATTAGTTTAATATTTTTTTACCAATATTAATTTCAATCAAATTAGTCTTAATTTAAACATTTTTATTTTTATTTTTAATTCTCTTCTTATATTTCTCTCATTTTAGGTACCATGGATGACTTTGAGTTTCAATGGCCATACACGAACGTGACTCAACCAAGGGGAATGGAGATTGACAGACTCGCGACACTTTACGCAATTTCAGCACAAATTAAAGAACTTTCGAGGAAGTTGGACGTTATCGCATCCCAACAGAGTCGAAGGATGGCAGTTATGTGTGACTATTGTGCTGGCAATCACCCGAGTAATCAATGCACCATCAATCTTGGGCCGGTACAGTATGGTAGTAACTACCTCAATCAGTATGCATATGATAATTATGAACAAGTTTGGGGGTATCACCCGGATTCTTCATGGAGCAACAACTATCAAGACCAATACTCCACTCCAAATCCAACATACACGCCGGAATTCTCATATCAACCTCTATTAAAAGAAGAAGATTCAAGGTTGGAGGAATTGTGGTCCAAGTTCGAGGAGAGGGATTAATCAAACGGGGTCAATTCTAAAACTTGTGGATCAGATAGAGCAAATGACCAAAGTCATAAACAACCTTCCTCCAAACACTTGGTTTTATGACATGGATGACGAAATTGATGAAGTGCCCGAGCCAAATCTACAACTGGATGAGACACGAGATCTTGAAAATGAGAAGACAAGTGGGGATAATGAAAATAAGGTCGGTGAAGAACTAACTATGATTACCAACGAGGAGGAGCCGATGTTATTAGTGCCCCAAGTTCCTTCTCCGCCAAAGTTCAAGAATCCGGTTAGATTTGCAAAACCTTGTCCGCTAGGTAGTTATGTCGTCGGCAATGCTCCTTGTGACGTAAAAGCGAGTACAACTTCGAAGCCATGGTTCAATGAGTTGGAGAAGATAGAAGAAGAGATTGTTGTGTCTGACAAGCCTCAATGCCAGAATCTATTCGCAGACACAATGGAAAAAACACCTAGATGTTAGACGTTCTTTAATGTGATCTTATCTAAACAAAGCATGCTAGGTGAATTTAATACAATGGCTATCGTAAATGGGAACCTACCAAAAGATATATTATTTCCGATGGATGGAGGGTTCCTCAACTTTCGAAGAGGAATTGGATAGCATTGACCAGACAAAGTTAGGCTGAAAGACTATAAATCAAGAGCTGACTGGGAGGCAACCCAGGAATTTTTATATTTATAAGCTTTACTAGTTTATTTAGTAGATAGGAATTAATTTGTTTAGTAAGTTCTCTTATAATCTAATACATGTTGTCTCTCTTCATTGCAGGTATTGGAGGTTCAATGGATAGGAAAATGATCGTCGCTACCATCGCCACCACCACCTCACGCTTAGCTGATTACAGGGAAGTTCTCTTCTACTTATCGCTATATTCTTACAACGAGGACATTGTAATTGTTAAGTTTGGGAGAGTTTAGTTTAGTTCGTTATTGCATGTTTAGTTTCATTTTTATGTTATGTTATTTTGCATATGTTGTTAATATAGTTTAATTTCATTATTAAAAGAAAAAAAATCAAAAATTCAAAAATAATAGTTAGTTACTATGTTCATTTTGCATAAGTCCAGCGGTTTGTTATAGTTAAGTTTATTTTGGCAAATGATGAGATGGTAGACAAGTATAATACTGACTATTAGAGCTTTAATGTGATTTCTTGTTATGAATTGAATCTTTTTCTGTTTGAAACTAGTATAATAATGATAGCACAGTAAAAACAACTTGTTGATTGATTGAGTTTAAATTGATACATAATGGGACTCTAAAGGATAATGCTAGTTTGAATGAAAGAATGACAAGAATAAGTAGTGATGACTAAAGTTAGACAAGAACCTAAGTTTGGGGGAATATTTGGAGTATATAAGCTATATAAAAAAAAAGAAAGAAAAAAAAAAGAAAACAAAGAAACAGAAAAAAAAGTATGAATAAACACCGTGGCATGCTTGTCTAGTTTTGTGGCCTTTGTTACTTGAGTAAGTAAGCCCGAGGTGATTGTCTTTACACCTAGCGCCCTAATGTTTTAATGGTCTGGGAGTCGTTGGTCGAAAGCTCGTTAAGGTAGAATTGAAAAGCCTAAGGAAATAAGACATTGCATAGCTATGTGTATATAAAAAAAAAAGAGAATAAAACGGGAAAAAAGAGCAAAAAGCTCCCGTAGATGAAAATAAAGCATGAGTATCCCATGTTGACCCTCGATATTGGTAATTGTTTGATTTTAGTTGGATCTAGCTTATTTTTGAATTTCTTGAGTTTACACTATATGATTCCTTCGAAGAGACTTGTTATGTGTTAAATTTGATTTTATATCAGTTAGCATGGTTGTTGAGCACAAACACGCACTATACCAGTAATAACAGTTTAAGACTTGATGATTGACTAAAAATTGTTGATTGGTTTTGATATGAAGTATTGTCGTGTTTGCTTGATTGCTCTAAGGCCGAGTGAATAGATTTGATTCTATCACAAACTGCTGGATTCGTAGGCATATAGATTAGTTGCATTTCATTGCATTGCATTATGTTATGTTTCTTGGGGACAAACAACAGTTTAAGTTTGGGGATATTTGATAATTGGATTTTATATACACTTCTCCGGTATCTTTTACTTGAATTAGTTGCTTATATATATGTGTCTTAGTTATTTTTCATGCATTTCGTGTTCATTTTGTAGGTTATACGTTTGGGAGCGGTGTGAGCGACTATTGGTGAGGAAAAGCAAAGAAAACGCAAAGAAAAACAAACCGGACATCATTTGGGCTTTCATGTTTACTTCATGTTCTTGGTTTGGAACTTTGCTTACATTGAAGAGCATCGTCTTAGCTTTCCGGAACATTTTGAATCATTTCAATCGGAGTTCGGATGCAAGAGTTATGATCGTTGTACCAACGGGCGTCGAACGCCATGGTTTTGGGTGGTCATTTGCATAACAGTCACTTCCAGCTCAATTTCAGCCTTCATCCGCCCAGAATTTCTCAATCCTCAAAGAATTAAAGTTGTAGATCTCGTCGATATCTTCAATTTGATAGGTAGCAGGCCCCGTAACTCCTCCCAGATCAAAGTTATGGCAGTTTTGCCAGAGAACGTCGGAGCAGAAAATGTCAGAACATGGGTCAGCGCCGGGGCGCCCAAAATAGGCCTATGCCTAGCGCCGGGGCGCTGAGGAGCAGTGTCTGAGCGTCGTGCCCAGCGCTGAGGCGCTGGGGGAAGAGCTTGGTGCGGCCTGAACGCGTTTTGAGCGAATTTTGACAACTTTTTTACTCCAAATTGGATTGGGTTTGTCCCTAAATTAAAAATTGGACTTGTAACCTATAAATACTTGATGTAAGGCATAAAATAAAGGGAGATTACATAGATTAGACTAGATTAAACACTCCATTAAATTAGAATCTAAACCCTAGTTCTTAGCTAGCCATTGGAGATTGAAGCAACTTGGAGACCGTTGAAGATTCAAAGCAAGAGCAAGAGGGGAGCATCAGATTTGCTGACAACAGATTCTATTCTCTTCTATTATCATACTTTTATCTTTTAATGTCTATTCAATTGTGGATTCTTAATTTTAATTCATTAATTATGAACTAACTCTTTCATTAAGATTTCAATTGAACTTTTTATGATTATGAATTGATTATTTTATTTATTCCGATTATTTATGTTGAAGTGAATTGTTCATCTTGCTTTGAGCTTATTGATTAATTATCTTATCAATAATTAACTTGTTACTCTAGAAGGAATTGAGAGAGAATTCTAATGTTAGAACTGGGCATGGTGACATGTGACTTAGTTATTTGCACAGTGAATAAGTAGGTTTGTAAATAGAATGAGAATATCTATTTGCCGCATGTAACACAGAAAGAATTGGGACTGTAACGAGTTTAATTCAATTATTTTGCATAAAGGTATAGCAAAATTAATCTGGGTTAAATAGAAGGCAAATGATCACTTGAGAAAGGACTTTTGGCATTTGAGAATTCATGTTAACAATTCAGTAGGCATAATAATTGGGATAATTGATTTATAGTTCATAATTGGGGATATTGAAGTCTTAATCCTTATTTATCTGAATTTAATCAAATCTTAGTTTTGTTTATTTGCTTTCTTTTAGAATAATCTCTTTTAATTGTTTTAATTTAGTTTTATTAATTAGAAAAATCGCGATTTGAGATTGTTTAAATAAAATTAGTTTGGTTAAGAATTAGTACTTGGTGATTTTTATTAAATAATTCCTCGTGGGAACGATATTCTACTTTCACTTTATTACTTGTTGACCGTGTATACTTGCACGTATTCATTGATTGCGAAATCGATCAACAAGTTTTTGCCGCCGTTACCGGGGAATTAGTTTAATATTTTTTTACCAATATTAATTTCAATCAAATTAGTCTTAATTTAAACATTTTTATTTTTATTTTTAATTCTCTTATATTTCTCTCATTTTAGGTACTATGGATGACTTTGAGTATCAATGGCCATACACGAACGTGACTCAACCAAGGGGAATGGAGATTGACAGACTCGAGACACTTTCCGCAATGTCAGCACAAATTAAAGAACTTTCGAAGAAGTTGAACGTTATCGCATCCCAACAGAGTCGAAGGATGGCAGTTATGTGTGACTATTGTGCTGGCAATCACCCGAGTAATCAATGCACCATCAATCTTGGGCCGGTACAGTATGGTAGTAACTACCTCAATCAGTATGCATATGATAATTATGAACAAGTTTGGGGGCATCACCCGGATTCTTCATGGAGCAACAACTATCAAGACCAATACTCTACTCCAAATCCAACATACACGCCGGAATTCTCATATCAACCTCTATTAAAAGAAGAAAATTCAAGGTTGGAGGAATTGTGGTCCAAGTTCGAGGAGAGAGGGATTAATCAAACGGGGTCAATTCTAAATCTTGCGGATCAGATAGAGCAAATGACCAAAGTCATAAACAACCTTCCTCCAAACACTTGGTTTTATGACATGGATGACGAAATTGATGAAGTGCCCGAGCCAAATCTACAACTGGATGAGACACGAGATGTTGAAAAAGAGGAGACAAGTGGGGATAATGAAAATAAGGTCGGTGAAGAACTAACTATGATTACCAACGAGGAGGAGCCGATGTTATTAGTGCCCCAAGTTCCTTCTCCGCCAAAGTTCAAGAATCCGGTTAGATTTGCAAAACCTTGTCCGCTAGGTAGTCATGTCGTCGGCAATGCTCCTTGGGACGTAAAAGCGAGTACAACTTCGAAGCCATGGTTCAATGAGTTGGAAAAGATAGAAGAAGAGATTGTTGTGTCTGACAAGCCTCAATGCCAGAATCTATTCGCAGACACAATGGAAAAAACACCTAGATGTTAAACGTTCTTTAATGTGATCTTATCTAAACAAAGAATGTTAGGTGACTTTAATACAATGGCTATCGTAAATGGGAACCTACCAAAAGCTATATTATTTCTGATGGATGGAGGGTTCCTCAACTTTCGAAGAGGAATTGGATAGCATTGACCAGACAAAGTCTGGCTGAAAGACTATAAATCAAGCGTTGACTGGGATGCAACCCAGGAATTTTTATATTTATATGCTTTACTAGTTTATTTAGTAGATAGGAATTAATTTGCTTAGTAAGTTCTCTTATAATCTAATACATGTTGTCTCTCTTCATTGCAGGTATTGGAGGTTCAATGGATAGGAAAATGATCGTCGCTACCATCGCCACCAGCACCTCACGCTTAGCTGATTACAGGGAAGTTCTCTTCTACTTATCGCTATATTCTTACAATGAGGACATTGTAATTGTTAAGTTTAGGAGAGTTTAGTTTAGTTCGTTATTGTATGTTTAGTTTCATTTTTATTTTATGTTATTTTGCATATGTTGTTAATATAGTTTAAGTTCATTATTAAAAGGAAAAAAATCAAAAATTAAAAATTCAAAAATAATAGTTAGTTACTATGTTCATTTTGCATAAGTCCAGCGGTTTGTTATAGTTAAGTTTATTTTGGCAAATGATGAGATGGTAGACAAGTATAATACTGACTATTAGAGCTTTAATGTGATTTCTTGTTATGAATTGAATCTTTTTCTGTTTGAAACTAGTATAATAATGATAGCACAGTAAAAACAACTTGTTGATTGATTGAGTTTAAATTGATACATAATGGGACTCTAAAGGATAATGCTAGTTTGAATGAAAGAATGACAAGAGTAAGTAGTGATGACTAAAGTTAGACAAGAACCTAAGTTTGGGGGAATATTTGGAGTATATAAGCTATATAAAAAAAAGAAAAAAAAAAGAAAACAAAGAAAAAGAAAAAAAGTATGAATAAACACCGTGGCATGCTTGTCTAGTTTTGTGGCCTTTGTTACTTGAGTAAGTAAGCCCGAGGGGATTGTCTTTACACCTAGTGCCCTAAGGTCTTAATGGTCTGGGAGTCGTTGGTCGAAAGCTCGTTAAGGTAGCATTGAAAAGCCTAAGGAAAAAAGACATTGCATAGCCATGTGTATATAAAAAAAAGAGAATAAAGCGGGAAAAAAGAGCAAAAAGCTCCCGTAGATGAAAATAAAGCATGAGTATCCCATTTTGACCCTCGATATTGGTAATTGTTTGATTTTAGTTGGATCTAGCTTGTTTTTGAATTTCTTGAGTTTACACTATATGATTCGAAGAGACTTGTTATGTGTTAAATTTGATTTTGTATCAGTTAGCATGGTTGTTGAGCACACACGCACTATACCAGTAATAACAGTTTAAGACTTGATGATTGACTAGAAAATTGTTGATTGGTTTTGATATGAAGTATTGTCGTGTTTGCTTGATTGCTCTAAGGCCGAGTGAATAGATTTGATTCTATCACATACTGCTGGATTCGTACGCATATAGATTAGTTGCATTTCATTGCATTGCATTGCATTATGTTGTGTTGTTTGGGGACAAGCAACAGTTTAATTTTGGGGGTATTTGATAATTGGATTTTATATACACTTCTCCGGTATCTTTTACTAGAATTAGTTGCTTATATTTATGTGTCTTAGTTATTTTTCATGCATTTCGTGTTCATTTTGTAGGTTATACGTTTGGGAGCGGTGTGAGCGACTATTGGTGAGGAAAAGCAAAGAAAACGCAAAGAAAAACAAACCGGACATCATTTGGGCTTTCATGTTTACTTCATGTTCTTGGTTTGGAACTTAGCTTACATTGAAGAGCATCGTCTTAGCTTTCCGGAACATTTTGAATCATTCCAATCGGAGTTCGGATGCAAGAGTTATGATGGTTGTACCAACGGACGTCGAACACCATGGTTTTGGGTGGTCATTTGCATAACAGTCACTTCCAGCCCAATTTCAACCTTCATCCGCCCAGAATTTCTCAATCCTCAAAGAATGAAAGTTGTAGATCTCGTCGATATCTTCGATTTGATAGGTGGCAGGCCCCGTAACTCCTCCCGGATCAAAAGTTATGGCCATTTTAGCAGAGGACGTAGGAGCAGAAAATGTCAGAACATGGGCCAGCGCCAGGGCGCCCAAAATAGGCCTATTCCCAGCGCCGGGGCGCTGGGGAGCAGTGTCTGAGCGTCGTGCCCAGCGCTGGGGTGCTGGGGGAAGAGCTTGGTGCGGTCTGGACGCGTTTTGGGCGAATTTTGACAACTTTTTTACTCCAAATTGAATTGGGTTTGTTCCTAAATTAAAAATTGGACTTGTAACCTATAAATACTTGATGTAAGGCATAAAATAAAGGAAGATTACATAGATTAGACTAGATTAAACACTCCATTAAATTAGAATCTAAACTCTAGTTCTTAGCTAGCCATTGGAGATTGAAGCAACTTGGAGACCATTGAAGATTCAAAGCAAGAGCAAGAGGGGAGCATCAGATTTGCTGACAACAGATTCTATTCTCTTCTATTATCATACTTTTATCTTTTAATGTCTATTCAATTATGGATTCAAAATTTTAATTCATTAATTATGAACTAACTCTTTCATTAAGATTTCAATTGAACTTTTTATGATTATGAATTGATTATTTTATTTATTCCAATTATTTATGTTGAAGTGAATTGTTCATCTTGCTTTGAGCTTATTGATTAATTATCTGATCAATAATTAACTTGTTACTCTAGAAGGAATTGAGAGAGGAATTCTAATGTTAGAACTGGGCATGGTGAAATGTGACTTAGTTATTTGCACAATGAATAAGTAGGTTTGTAAATAGAATGAGAATATCTATTTGTCGCATGTAACACAGAAAGAATTGGGATTGTAACGAGTTTAATTCAATTTTTTTGCATAGAGATATAACAAAATTAATCTGGGTTAAATAGAAGGCAAATGATCACTTGAGAAAGGACTTTTGGCATTTGAGAATTCCTGTTAACAATTCAGTAGGCATAATAATTGGGATAATTGATTTATAGTTCATAATTGGGGATATTGAAGTCTTAATCCTTATTTATCTGAATTTAATCAAATCTTAGTTTTGTTTATTTGCTTTCTTTTAGAATAATCTCCTTTAATTGTTTTAATTTAGTTTTATTAATTAGAAAAATCGCGATTTGAGATTGTTTAAATAAAATTAGTTTGGTTAAGAATTAGTACTTGGTGATTTTTATTAAATAATTCCTCATGGGAACGATACTCTACTTTCACTTTATTACTTGTTGACCGTGTATACACGTATTCATTGATTGCGAAATCGATCATTAAGTTTTTTTAACGTCGTTGCTGGGGAATTAGTTTAATATTTTTTTACCAATATTAATTTCAATCAAATTAGTCTTAATTTAAACATTTTTATTTTTATTTTTAATTTTCTTCTTATATTTCTCTCATTTTAGGTACCATGGATGACTTTGAGTATCAATGGCCATACACGAACGTGACTCAACCAAGGGAAATGGAGATTGACAGACTCGCGACACTTTCCGCATTGTCAGCACAAATTAAAGAACTTTCGAGGAAGTTGGACGTTATCACATCCCAACAGAGTCGAAGGATGGCAGTTATGTGTGACTATTGTGCTGGCAATCACCCGAGTAATCAATGCACCATCAATCTTGGGCCGGTACAGTATGGTAGTAACTACCTCAATCAGTATGCATCTGATAATTATGAACAAGTTTGGGGGTATCACCCGGATTCTTCATGGAGCTACAATTATCAAGACCAATACTCCACTCCAAATCCAACATACACGCCGGAATTCTCATATCAACCTCTATTAAAAGAAGAAAATTCAAGGTTGGAGGAATTGTGGTCCAAGTTCGAGGAGGGAGGGATTAATCAAATGGGGTCAATTCTAAAACTTGCGGATCAGATAGAGCAAATGACCAAAGTCATAAACAACCTTCCTCCAAACACTTGGTTTTATGACATGGATGACGAAATTGATGAAGTGCCCGAGCCAAATCTACAACTGGATAAGACACGAGATCTTGAAAATGAGGAGATAAGTGGGGATAATGAAAATAAGGTCGGTGAAGAACTAACTATGATTACCAACGAGGAGGAGCCGATGTTATTAGTGCCCCAAGTTCCTTCTCCACCAAAGTTCAAGAATCCGGTTAGATTTGCAAAACCTTGTCCTCTAGGTAGTCATGTCGTCGGCAATACTCCTTGTGACGTAAAAGCGAGTACAACTTCGAAGACATGGTTCAATGAGTTGAAGAAGATAGAAGAAGAGATTGTTGTGTCTGACAAGCCTCAATGCCAGAATCTATTCGCAGACACAATGGAAAAAACACCTAGATGTTAGACGTTTTTAATGTGATCTTATCTAAACAAAGCATGCTAGGTGACTTTAATACAATGGCTATCGTAAATGGGAACCTACCAAAAGCTATATTATTTCCGATGGATGGAGGGTTCCTCAACTTTCGAAGAGGAATTGGATAGCATTGACCAGACAAAGTCAGGCTGAAACACTATAAATCAAGCGCTGACTGGGAGGCAACCTAGGAATTTTTATATTTATATGCTTTACTAGTTTATTTAGTAGATAGGAATTAATTTGCTTAGTAAGTTCTCTTATAATCTAATACATGTTGTCTCTCTTAATTGCAGGTATTGGAGGTTCAATGGATAAGAAAATGATCGTCGCTGCACCTCACGCTTAGCTGATTACAGGGAAGTTCTCTTCTACTTATCGCTATATTCTTACAATGAGGACATTGTAATTGTTAAGTTTGGGAGAGTTTAGTTTAGTTCGTTATTGCATGTTTAGTTTCATGTTTATGTTATGTTATTTTGCATATGTTGTTATTATAGTTTAAGTTCATTATTAAAAGAAAAAAATTCAAAAATTCAAAAATAATAGTTAGTTACTATGTTCATTTTGCATAAGTCCAGCGGTTTGTTATAGTTAAGTTTATTTTGGCAAATGATGAGATGGTAGACATGTATAATACTGACTATTAGAGCTTTAATGTGATTTCTTGTTATGAATTGAATCTTTTTCTGTTTGAAACTAGTATAATAATGATAGCACAGTAAAAACAACTTGTTGATTGATTGAGTTTAAATTGATACATAATGGGACTCAAAAGGATAATGCTAGTTTGAATGAAAGAATGACAAGAATAAGTAGTGATGACTAAAGTTAGACAAGAACCTAAGTTTGGGGGAATATTTGGAGTATATAAGATATATAAAAAAAAAGAAAACAAAAAGAAAACAAAGAAAAAGAAAAAAAGTATGAATAAACACCGTGGCATGCTTGTCTAGTTTTGTGGCCTTTGTTACTTGAGTAAGTAAGCCCGAGGGAATTGTCTTTACACCTAGCGCCCTAAGGTCTTAATGGTCTGGGAGTCGTTGGTCGAAAGCTCGTTAAGGTAGCATTGAAAAGCCTAAGGAAATAAGACATTGCATAGCTATGTGTATATAAAAAAAAGAGAATAAAGCGGGAAAAAAGAGCAAAAAGCTCCCATAGAAGAAAATAAAGCATGAGTATCCCATGTTGACCCTCGATATTGGTAATTGTTTGATTTTAGTTGGATCTAGCTTGTTTTTGAATTTCTTGAGTTTACACTATATGATGCCTTCGAAGAGACTTGTTATGTGTTAAATTTGATTTTATATCAGTTAGCATGGTTGTTGAGCACACACACGCACTATACCAGTAATAACAGTTTAAGACTTGATGATTGACTAGGAAATTGTTGATTGGTTTTGATATGAAGTATTGTCGTGTTTGCTTGATTGCTCTAAGGCCGAGTAAATAGATTTGATTCTATCACATACTGCTGGATTCATAGGCATATAGATTAGTTGCATTTCATTGCATTGCATTATGTTGTGTTGCTTGGGGACAAGCAACAGTTTAAGTTTGGGGGTATTTGATAAGTGAATTTTATATACACTTCTCCGGTATCTTTTACTTGAATTAGTTGCTTATATTTATGTGTCTTAGTTACTTTTCATGCATTTCGTGTTCATTTTGTAGGTTATACGTTTGGGAGCGGTGTGAGCGACTATTGGTGAGGAAAAGCAAAGAAAACGCAAAGAAAAGCAAACCAAACATTATTTGGGATTTCATGTTTACTTCATGTTCTTGGTTTGGAACTTAGCTTACATTGAAGAGCATCGTCTTAGCTTTCCGGAACCTTTTGAATCATTCCAATCGGAGTTCGGATGCAAGAGTTATGATCGTTGTACCAACGGACGTCGAACGGCATGGTTTTGGGTGGTCATTTGCATAGCAGTCACTTCCAGCTCAATTTCAGCCTTCATCCGCCCAAAATTTCTCAATCCTCAAAGAATGAAAGTTGTAAATCTCGTCAATATCTTCGATTTGATAGGTAGCAGGGCCCGTAACTCCTCCCGGCGCAAAAGTTATGGCCGTTTTACCAGAGGACGTCGGAGCAGAAAATGTCAGAACATGGGCCAGCGCCTGGGCGCCCAAAATAGGCCTATGCCCAGCGTCGGGGCGCTAGGGAGCAGTGTCTAAGCGTCATGCCCAGCGCTGAGGCGCTGGGGGAAGAGCTTGGTGCGGCCTGGACGCGTTTTGGGCGAATTTTGACACCTTTTTTACTCCAAATTGGATTGGGTTTGTTCCTAAACTAAAAATTGGACTTGTAACCTATAAATACTTGATCTAAGGCATAAAATAAAGGGAGATTACATAAATTAGACTAGATTAAACACTCCATTAAATTAGAATTTAAACCCTAGTTCTTAGCTAGCCATTGGAGATTGAAGCAACTTGGAGACCATTGAAGATTCAAAGCAAGAGCAAGAGGGGAGCATCAGATTTGCTGACAACAGATTCTATTCTCTTTTATTATCATACTTTTATCTTTTAATGTCTATTCAATTGTGGATTCTTAATTTTAATTCATTAATTATGAACTAACTCTTTCATTAAGATTTCAATTGAACTTTTTATGATTATGAATTGATTATTTTATTTATTCCAATTATTTATGTTGAAGTGAATTGTTCATCTTGCTTTGAGCTTATTGATTAATTATCTGATCAATAATTATCTTGTTACTCTAGAAGGAATTGAGAGAAGAATTCTAGGGTTAGAACTGGGCATGGTGACATGTGACTTAGTTATTTGCACAGTGAATAAGTAGGTTTGTGAATAGAATGAGAATATCTATTTGTCGCATGTAACACATAAGGAATTGGGATTGTAACGAGTTTAATTCAATTGTTTTGCATATAGATATAGCAAAATTAATCTGGGTTAAATAGAAGGCAAATGATCACTTGAGAAATGACTTTTGGCATTTGAGAATTCTTGTTAACAATTTAGTAGACATAATAATTGAAATAGTTGAATAATTGATTTATAATTCATAATTGGGGATATTGGAGTCTTAATCCTTATTTACATGAATTCAATCAAATCTTAGTTTTGTTTATTTGCTTTCTTTTAGACTAATCTCTTTTAATTGTTTAATTTAGTTTTCTTAATTAGAAAATTCACAATTTGCAATTGTTTAAATAAAATTGATTTGGTTAAGAGTTAGTATTTGGTAATTTTTATTAAATAATTCCTCATGGGAACGATACTCTACTTTCACTTTATTACTTGTTGACCGTGTATACTTGCACGTATTCATTGATTGCGAAATCGATCAACATTGTACACAAGAATTGATGTCTGGAGCTTATTAAAGTTAGAATGGCTCTATGTATTGCAATATTGCCAAAACTAAATAAGCAAATATTAGATATGATATATATTGTTAGTCTCTTTTTAACAGCTTAAACTTTTAGATGAGTTGGTTATTGAACATGGTATCAGAGCTCTAGGTGTGAAAGGTCTTGGGTTCAAATCTTCCTAACCGCACATTGCCTTTATAATTAATTAAATAGTGCAAATGCACTTTAATTTGTACCTTCTCTATTGGGTTCAAATATTCCTAACCGCTTAAAGTCCCTTCTCTATAAAGTTGCACTTGAGGGGGAGTATTAGATATGATAGATATTGTTGGTACCTCTTTCTAACAACTTATGCTTTTATATGAGCTGGTAGTAACAACAAATTTTGGTGTTTTCAGTTTTTGCTGCCAAAAAGAGTTTTTCTTCCACCTTTTGAAGCAAAAACAGTTGCATCATTTTATGTTACTGATTTTAAAAAGGTGAACATAGAAAACAAAAAATTGGAAGTAGAAGCAATTACCAAACGAGTTCTTAGCATTCTAAATCAGCACTACTAGTAGGTGAACTTCTCTATACCCTATCGGACGGCTCTTGTTAAAATCAAGTAACCCCTCTCTTAAGAATTCACCTTTACCTAGATAATAATTCTCTGTTTACAACAACTCACTAATTTCTTGGCAATTCTATCCAAGGTAGCATCTTCCATCACGAACTACAACTATAATACTTTACTCTGATTTCAAGTGTTATATATCTACACGGTACAACACACTAATATCAAATGTTAGGAGCCTCAAACTGAATGATGAAACATGTGAAATTAGGAGACATAACCATTTGGAACCATTAAGCAACCTGAAATTTGTACAGGGATCACATATGTTACTTTAACCATAGACTCCTAGTCCCACTCATCGGACTATATATCCTCTTCACCACTAGGCAATTCAAGAGGCTATGAATATCCTAGTCTTCTAGAGCACTTATATTTTAACAGATCTTAATGTTTTATTAACCAAACCATGGCCATCCCAGTTAATTACAACTCCCAGGGCCAAGGTCCATCTGAATCTTAGAGAGGAAGATAATGTCGTATCAGTCTGTAGCTGCTTGTCCCGAAACCACATTGCTCGAAGCCGCATCCCCAGCCGAAGATGCAGAAATCATCGGCGGAGACGTACAGAGAGGGGACTCTTTCATACCTGCTAACTCCTAGGACGAGAAGTAGGTCTCCCCATCCATCTCATGTTGCTTTAGCTTTAGCCTTTTTTTAAACGGATGTAAACTCTTGATTCATTTTACCATCTGCTAATAGCTTTCTTCTAAGCGGGGCTTCCTATCTAAAGTAGGAATTGAGTGATCACCCATGTGTAAGGGCATAAGCTTCCTCGCTTTCCCTTTTTTTTGTCTAAAAGGTGAAAGTCACAATCCTCTGAATTAGCGGCTGATGAAGAGTTCCCTAGCTGGAACCTGAGGAAAAAACCACTTTCTTACCAATTAGAAGGAATAAAGAGGGAGCCACTTGTCCCGGAGGTTCATATTAGGGAAAGGAGAGTGAGGGGAAGAGGGGGCAGCCCTTAGCCCGATCATCCAATTTGCTCCAACAGACAGGCATGATTCGCAAATTATAGCTTCGGTTATCCAGCTTCATAAGTAGTCATTTTGTAAGATCTTGAAACAACCGATCTATAAACAGTTGTTCTTGAATCAGTTGCATTTTGAAGTGGGAAGGTGGCGGGGTATCAACAAAAGTAGTTCTGAGGAAAGGCAAAATGAAATGGATTTAGGAGCAAAAAAAGTCGGCTATCACCCTACCAAACCAAGACTCGAGCGATCCTCCTTAACTGAGTCGGGAAAGCTGAAACCTCCCTCCATAGCCGATTGAATGGTTGGATAGCCGCTCAACTGTTCACTCGGAGGTAATGTCGAGAAATGTTGATGCTTCCAGCTCTTATTTCTTAGCCCAGTTCTGGCAGCTATTTTCAGGAAACAACTGGTTTGTGCGCCTCTCTTATTACTTTTTTGGAGTGCCTGTCAAGGGCGCTAGCGCATACCCCGGGGTGATCATCCCACTTGCACCTCACATCTCGGCACAATAGAACGAGTAACCCTTTTTTTTAAAAATAGTTACTAAATGTCCGTTGATTGTGTACGAACAAAAAACGAGTCCAAAGGCAGGGCTGAGGACGGAATTCTTTCTTTCGGGAGGAGGGGAGTACTTGACATTCATTTACCCGGGGAAATAGATTGAAATAGATTCAAACCTCCTTAAAGAAAGTTCCTTAAAGAAATAGATTCAAACCTCCTTAAAGAAAGTTCCTTGTCCGTACTATATACAATAAGGGTTTCCATTGAGGTGGGTAGTTTACCTGGGTCGGATGCCTCCTAAAGAGTAACGGAGAGGTCTCAACGAGCCTCGCGGTTTAACCACTGGCCCCACCTGAATATTCACCTTTGCTTTCAAGTTATCAAAGCCGGGAAATAGGGAACTCTAAGTGGCCCACTTATAGTGTTTGAAGTGATGAAATCCAGTGCGATAGATGGCATTTCTAGGAAGTTGAGTACTGACTTGCGCCAACCCTTCTTTTTTTTTTTTTTACAGGACTGGGTGGTATAGTTGATTTGTTTTCTCCGGTGTCCCAACAGTCAAAGTGGAAATATCCGCTGTACTAGTGGTTGCTGAGTAAAGAAATGCTCTGACCTGTCAATAGGAGAGTGGTACGCCTTTTTTTCTCAGAAATGCCAAGCCGAAAAGCAGGAGGCTAGGCCAGAACATCAGTGACACAGGGTGGGTCGCCTTTGAGCCTCTTCCTTCGAGGAGATGGAATGGAGATCCCAGCCTGATAGACATGCCTAAAATGAACCGATCCAGCCTGTCTATCAAGCTATTCGAAGGAAGGAGAAGTCTATTCGTATTCATTTACGGTTCCCGTTTCATGATTAAATAATGGTCATTCTACTGAGCAAATAGCAGTTGAAAAGGTTGTAGCTGCATCATTCGCGAAAAGAAATAATAAAGAATAGGTGGTCAATCCGATGATTCGCCCCTAGAGAAAGGGTGTGAACGAGAGGCAATTCGAGGAAGAGAATCCAGAATCGATGGACGGGGGAATTGCGTGAATGACTAGACCATCCTAACCCAAAGATCAAGAGTGTTTGTAATAAGAAGAAGGCCATTAATCAACCATCACAAGAGAAAAGTCTAGAGAAGGAAAGCTCGTTCAGTGGTTCGCCCATCAAGTCCTGTTGCAAACCCTAAGCCAAATAATAAACCTTCTCAGGTTTCGCTTAAAGAATATAGGAGAAAGG
The DNA here is from genome assembly GCA_020205505.1 of Panax japonicus. Lineage (NCBI taxonomy): Eukaryota > Viridiplantae > Streptophyta > Magnoliopsida > Apiales > Araliaceae > Panax > Panax japonicus. Next base: position 168,350 of record JAINUV010001249.1, read on the forward strand.
TTGCTCCCGATTCTATTCCATTGACTCATGCTCGCTTCGATCTCTTCCTTTATCTCCGACCCTAACTCATACAAAGAGAGAGAGAACTTTATCTTCAGTCTTTTATGTTACCCATCTTAATCCTATGTTGAAAAGAATTACCTATTGGCACACCCTCTCGTCCCCAAAAAGCTTATCTATTTCCTCTCATCACGCTGATCTTCGCTGACTCATAGCAAGCATAGGTAGTTTGGGGGAAGACCTATGTGGGGCACCTTTCGGGTGTGGGATGCTCGTTTAACCTCTGTATTCATCTTGTTCCTTATTTACCTGGGTGCATTGCGTTTTCAAAAGCTTCCTGTCGAACCGGCTCCTATTTCAATCCGTGCTGGACCGATCGATATACCAAGAAAGAGCAGCAGAAGGCCTAGTACCACCAGAACAAGAAGAGCATAAACTCGATTCCACAGAAAGGAGGAAAGAAAACAGGTTCGGAGCCGTTAGTAGCCTAGTCCAATATTCCTTCTGATCCTAGAAAACGTCCGAAAAAACCTGCTACGGAACTACCGAGCATAGGCAAAATTTGCAAACCTAGATCTATTACTATTTTAGTTTAAATTTTGTAGTCCCTTCTTTTAGCTTCGCAAGATTCCAACTGGACTACCTCACCTGCAAGAAATGACATATATACCTAATAACATACAAGTGTTGTGATCAAGCCCGAGTAAGAACCCAGAATTGAAGACACCAGCAATGGCAGCCGGAAAGCCCCAATATTGATGATGAAATTGCCAATTGGAAGAGAAGGAGTTTAACGTTGAAAATAGAGGATAGGCTGACAACACAGTTTTGGTTTAAGCAAGGAAGCGAACAATGTTGTTTAGTTTAAATTATAAACCCCCAAGAAAGGTCATGCATTGCCGTGTGTGGAGTCCAGACCGTGTTTGCATGAGCTACAATTCTGCTATTGTCATTTTGCAGTAGCTATCTTGATTCCATTTTTCATGTGATGTGATCATGTGTATATGTACAGCAGAATTGAAGAAGCTTAGCATAAATGAAGTAATTAGATATTTTTGTCCTATCTAAATTTTCTTCTTAGCCCTTTTTTTTTCCTCATGTTATCCCATATTATGTTTCAATTTGTTCCACCATTATATATAATTTATTTATTTTTATTTTTATTTTGTTTGTGTGTATGTGTGCGTGTCAAATTATATGTTTATACCTGATAGTTACATGGACATCTAAGGTAGTTAATACTTTCAATATTTCAACAGTAAAATGGAGTCGGGATAGTTATAAGATAATTGGATTTAATTGATTATATGAATCTCCTAAATTCATATGAATTTAATTGATTATACTAATATCCTAAATTCATATTAATACATAAAAATATAATAAAAAATGCCATCCAATTAGACAATCTGAACTCAATTTCAAATCAAATTAATTCCAATCATTTAATTATAAGAAAACACCAATACAAAACACACGATGCCTAAAGCAAAACACAAATTAATCTTTGATCAAAATTAAACTTACACTTCTCTTGGATTCCTGATCTGAGGAGTCGCTGTGTTCAATATCAGGCACAAACCCAGATGAGACCCCACCAGGATCGGTAAAAACACAGGTTAAGAAAGAGAAGAGGGTGAAAGAAGCCAACAGAGTGAAGATTAGAGTGTTTAAGTAACCAGACGAGCTCTGTAACCCTAGCCAATCTTCAAGGAAAATGAAAATTGTGATATAATATATGAAACCCACAAGCACGAACACTGAGAATATGGGAATTGAGAGAAATCGTCTCAACTTCATTAAGTCTGTATCGACTTCTTTATCAGAAGTCAATTGGGATTTGCGGGAGAAGTGGCTTTCAGAAGGTACGAATATTTGTTTTCATTTCTCTGTTTTAAATATAAAAATGAAGTAAACATTTAAAATCAATGAACCTATGTTAAAATAAAGACTCATTTATTAAATAATAAAATAAAAATTAAGCAACTTTTGGTTTTTCTTTGAATAAATAAATCAATTTTACCATTACACTCTGTTTTTGTATTGAAAAAAAATAGAAAACTTAAATTAGAATAGAAAAAAAAAATTATGTGTGTTGTTTTTGAGTTTTTAATAAAAAAAATAAAAACTGATTTATTTTTTTTTGCGTTTGCAAGTTCCAATGAAAAAAAGAAGAAAAATATCACTTTTACAAATTTAAACTTCTATTAATTATAACCATTGAACCATGAATAAAAATATGCAAAATAAATTTAATCAAAGAAAAAAATTCATAATAAAATACAAATATCTAAATAAATGTTAAACAAAAACTACTTCTACAAACGCATTGTCACACCATACCCAAAAGTAGACCTGTTAACTATTAGGTCAATCCATATTAACTAAAACTAATTGTGTTGATTAACTATTTTTATTTATTTAAATTGGTTAAGGTGTTTGGAACTATATTTTTAAAAAGAAATTAGGTCCAAACTAGTTAATCATTTTCGACCCATATTTCATTCTAAATTAAAATCATAAGTTCTTTTCACCCCATATTCATAAATTTTTTATTCAAAAAAATAATATTCAGTGATTATTTATACATCTCCAGCCCCAACCCCCCAACCCCTAAAAAAAATTCAATGATTATGTATACAACCTATATTAAAAATAGTTAATATGATTTTGGTTCTTAAATGGAACAATATTCATATTTTATAAACTAAAACCAATCCAGAACTATATTTTGTCAGGTCTACCAAAAAAGTCATCAAACATAATTTGCATTATTAATACTAACAGAGATTATTTGTAACACCCCCAAATCTGGGTATCTGTTACCTCGGACCTTATGTGTCACGATACTACCTTTGCCTAACTATTAACAACTTTCATTCATAATTTAATGAATACAATTTAACTTTAATATATTAATTCCTTTTATTTCCAAGTTCTATGAATTGATCCCAAAATCTTCTTAAGTCAATTTCCAATCTGGTCATTAACCATTCTTGTCTTTACATCATATTCGATGTTATACTTAATAAGATGCAAAATAATTAAAACATATCTGAATTCTTTATTCATTTCCCTAGATCACAACCTTCATCATTCATATATCTCTTGTGACGCCCCCAGAATAGGTCCATACAACCCATTCTGGGTCGCCAGATATACATGGTACAGAATTCAAATACAACTTCTATTATACAACTATTAAACTGTCGTGCAAAATACGACAACACATACGTTGTGAGTTTTAATACAAATATTGTCTCGTAGACAATATCCAAACTCAAATAAAATTTTTATTACAATTATTATCACACTATTTTACAAAATAGTGAGTGTGACGCCCCCAAAATAGGTATACATCACCTATTCTGAGTCGCCAAATACATGGTACAGAATACAAATACAATCTTAAATATACAACATGAGCTGTGAGTTTTAATACAAATATTATCTTCTAAATAGTATTCAAACTCAAAATAAGTCCTCAATACATTTATTAACACACTATTTCATAAAATTGTGAGGACTACTAATGCTATCATCTGGACAGTCACTCCATTCCCCGACTAGTCCATGCTACGTTCTCATTTCCTGAAGATAACAATGAAAACAAAAGGGTGAGCTCAACTAGCCTAGTAAGAAATATTATTACTAAGATAATGCAGAATAAATTATCATTAGCCTTCAACAATGTTAAACTGATAAAATACAATAGACATCAAGTTTAACTGCAGCGGAACAAGCATTTCATTAATAGAGTTAAGTAGAGAATAAAATCTACTATCTTTTATGATTTAAAAAGGTTTTTCATCACTTTTATCGCTGAGACTCAGCTTAATAAATAATCCACATCATCCATGCATTACGGCCAAGGATATTCATTAGTATCACGACCACAAATTATTCATGCACTACGGGCCAAGGATATTCATGTATTCATCAATGGTCATGATCATGCCAACAACTGTCCATCAATGCACTACGAGCCAATGAAGACTTTTACCACATCATTTGTAACATTACGGCCATGATTATATCGAATAATCTCTGGTCATAATCATACCAAGTCCATCTATGCACTACAGGCCACATATGACTTTCAACATAATATAAACATGAGAATGATGACAACGATATAAGAATTTAATAAAACAAGTTCAAGAATTAATTTATCCAGAAACCAATAACGTTCAAATTGTCAACATGATACTTCTTTGTGGGATAAAACTCAAGAATGCTTAGAAGAATATTTCCATGAAAAGATACTGGATGAAGCGCAAATATCAAGGATATTCCACTAATTTCATGGAGTATAAAAGCCAAAACTTTAACCAACTGAGTATAATAAAGGATGGAATAACAAAAGAAATCAATAGGCATGCGATAGACCGCATAGACAGGTTATTCCAACAGAATAATAAATAATAGAACCAGGTCATGCGTAAACGCACAGACATGATATTCCAATAGAATAATAAACAACGGAAACAGGTCATGCGTAAACGCACAGACAGGATATTCTAACAGAATAATAAACAACGGAACCAGGTCATGCGTACAGACAGGATGTTCCAATAGAATAATAAATAACGGAACCAGGTCATGCATAACACACAACAGGATGTTCCAATAGAATAATAAAGAATGGAATAACAGAAGAATTTTACCATGTATGCGGTACTTCGCATAGACATGTTATTCCAACATAATAACAAAGAATGGAATAACTGAAGTTCTCTTCATGAAGACGAAAGAAAGAAATAATACCTCTTACGAGTACAACAAATAATATCCCTTACCGTAAAAGAAGAATATTCCGATTGGTAGGGCGAAAATATTCTTGAAGAAAACTTGCACTACGCTCAAAGCTTCTTAAAACTCTAAAGAAATACGCTCAAGTTTATAGAAGAGAATTCTCTGAATTTCTGGTGTGATTTCAATTCTAACTAAATATTCTATTTATAGGAGAATGGAAATGATACATACTATTTGAATAAAATCACGGGTGAACAGTGCTTTCTTTTATTTTTTTTCTTCACGGACGAACTAACTGAAAGGTCACGAATGAATTAATTGAATGTGCAGACCTCTACTTTCCTTATCTATATATATATATATATATATATATATATATATATATATATATATATATATATATCAATTCCCTTCCACACAAGGCATCATCCCCCCACCCCAATTCCATTTTCATCGTACACACACACACATTACTATCACCCTTTTTTTTCTTCCCACCACCACACTTACACCAATTATATATATATATATATATATATATATATATTCACACACAATTTTCACTTTTTCACCCACACATCACTTTCACAGTATCACTTTTTCACCATTTTCCACTCACACACACATTATATATATACACACATCACATATATACATACATACATACATACATATATATATATATATATATATATTGTTAGGTTTGTAATATTCATGAACGCAATCAAATTGTATAAATAAAGCGGAAACGTGTAAAATCAGAGTTTTTAAAAAAATTTACAAACCATAAACCCGGATCACCCTTTATGCGCAATTATTAATTAAACGAAAAGATAAAGAATAAAATCATACCCTTGAAGATCCAAGCTTCCTCAGGTACAAGTTCACCTCCAATCCTTTTCGCGTTCATCTTGAATCCACCGGGTTTGGTTCCTTCCTTTGATCAACGTTAGCCACCCAAATGTTTGGCCTCTAGAGGTGATCCACCAAGGAAGAAGAAGGATTGAAGAAGATGGGTATTTGGCAAAACCCTAGTTTTCTATCTCTATAGAAAAAGGCGTACTCTCCAACTGTTGGAATAACGTATTTTTTGATATCTGATATAAGACTCCTCTTATAAAGATATCAAGTAACCCTATTAAAAATAAGGTATTATTTATTTAATTAAACTCTTTTAATTAAATGGGCTCCCTAATCTTATTAGGGATAATTAATTAAACTCCTTTAACTAATTTTCCCTCCTAATCCTATTAGGAATAAATGAGAGTACTTATATTAAATTAATTCCTAAACTCTTTTAGAAATTAAAATAATAATAATTGTAATAATATTAATAAGACTCCTCTTATTAATTTATATTTAATATTTCTAAAATATTAAATAATAAATATTAAGTTATTTAATTTATTCTATCACCATAGATTAAATTAAATATACTTGACATATTATTACGATTATGCCATTAACTTCTTAAATAATTATTCTTCCTTTTATGGTGTGACCCTTTAGGTTCTCCATATTAAACCGGTTGTGAATAAATCAATTAGAACAATTCTAATCTTATTTAAATAAATAAATTAAAATATTAATTTATTTAAATAAATAATATTTATTCTACAATAGGGATAAGCCTCCCTAGCGATCAACGACTTTCCAGATAATATAGATTTCAACATTAATCATAAAAGAACCTTTGAGTAAATAGTTACCGTACAATTCAATCCTTCCACCATACAATGTCCCAATTAAATATAAGACATGGAATTACTGTCAAGTCTTATTTTTTTTAATTATATGTTTTTCGACTCTTAAATGCACAACCCCAAATAATGCAAATTAGAAACTCCTTTCTAATTTCATTCTGCCTTGGCCAAGGACTACTGGGTTGTCATTTATCGAATCACATAGGACATTTCTCTTCTTTTACTAGAAGTGGTAGATTCTTTATTGATCATACATTATCTCCATGTACAACTTATTATACCCAAGCATACCCTTTGATATACCCTAAGGGTCTTAAGGAATAAGTCAAAGTATAACTCATCATACACAAGATACTATGATGATCTCAAGTCCAAGGATCACTTGTACTACTATCACTACAGGAATTCCTATTGACAGGCAAGTAAAACTCCATTAGGTATTCCTTAGCGAGTCACGTTCAGTGAACTTATTCTCTAATAAGCACCTACATACTTGCTTTAGTGTCTCCACACAAATGATCATGAGATCAATCATCCTCATCAAATGAGCTAGCAACGTATGTACCAATCTATCCGGATTCACTAATCCCCAATTTAGTAATCCAACGATTGGGAACTATTTTAGTTTTAAGCTTTCTAAGAATTTAGATCTCATTAGAATGATCATCATCATTATTCTAAAAGCATTGCTTAAAACTATGGGTTTATCACATATTATAAAACAGCATCATGTAGATAATTAAAAGCCTTTAATAAATAAATACTTTTTATTAATAAATGAATAAGATTGTTTACAAAGTATATGCTTTATCATCAAACATGATTGGCTTGTGTGCATACTACTTTCAATCTCCCACTTGCACTAAAGCCAATCGTCATGGTATCTCATACTCTTCTTCTCTAAGTGACGATCATCCTGCTGTTGGATAAGCTTTAGTTAATGGATATGTAATGTTGTTCGTGAGAGTCCACTATCTCTATAGTGATTTCTCATCTTTCAATGATTCTTATAATCAAATGAAAGTGCCACAACACATGTTTAGATCCAAGATGAGACTTAGGAACTATTCCTAGTTCTGCAATGAACTTTTGATCCAAACAATCAACTTGCAGCTTCATTTATAGCTATATACTTTGTCTTTATCACTAAATCAACAACTCTTTGTTGTTTGGAACCTTTCCAATTCACTGCACCACCGTTCAAGGTAACCCTTTACCTTAAACTGGATTTTCTGTTGTCTTGGTCTGTCTGAAAAACTTGAGTCTATTAAGCCCTCTAGTTTTAATTCAGACCCGCCATGAATTATATCACATCCTTAGTGCTGGTTAAGTACTTTAAGATGTTTTTCATTGTCTCACAGTGAACTTCTCCAGAATATGACTGATCAACATCAGGTCGCGTATATTTCATTGCATACATGATTGTCACTCATGCGATCTCTCTTTTAGGAGTCTATGGGGACTATTAAGAGAGATACACTCCATGGATCATCATCATGAGACATCCCATAGAGTTTGCCATGCTAAACGACTTTAGCATCAAATGAATATACGTTCCTTGGGTTAAGCCGAGTATCCTTTTAAATCTATCTATATAGATTTGTATCCCCAATTAAGATACTCTTCCCAAATCATTCATGGAGGAATGTTTAGACAACTTTATCTTTATTGATTTTAGCATTGGCATGTCATTCCTTATCCGTATTATATCAACATATAATACCTGAAATATCACGACACTCCCACTGACCCTTTTGTACACACTAGGTTCATTCTTGTTTTTGATAAAATCAAACTCTTTTGATTATTATATCAAAATGAATGTTCCATTTTTGAGAAGATTGCTTCAATCCATTTCTCTGAGTGTCTACAACTCTTCCCTCATCGTATATAACTGGATCATCATCTTCTATGATACGTACCTCATCATCATCATCCATGATAAATCCATACCTCCTAGGTATCTTCGGTACTATTCCAGATTTACGATTCGGTTGTGGTACAATAGGTCTATCTATAGGTTCTTCTTATTTGACTTGTAGTGTTTTGTGGTTCTTGAACTTTTCAAGATGTATTATCCTCCCACTAGCCCCTTTAATGATAAACATCTTTATCTTAGAAGGCAGCGTGTTTCGCAACAAACACCTTTTGCTAAGTAGGATTATAGAACATATACCCTAAATTTACTTTAGGATGTCCCACAAATCTATACTTGCCAAATCGTGTCCCAAACTTATCCTTTGAAACCGTTTCATATAAGTTGGACAACCCCTTATCTTAACATACTTAAGATTAGGAATCCTCCCTGTCCATAACTTTTATGGAGTCTTGGGGCCGGATTTTGAGGTTACCTTTTCCGTAGATATGCAGCCATTTCTAGGACATGATCCTAGAAGGATACTGGAATGTCGGTAAAATCATTATGGACCGCACCATGTCTAACAAGGTATGATTTTTCCATTCAGATACATCAATCAATTATTGCGTATCAGGATGTGTCCATTATGAGAAAACCATTTGAGATGATCTAGAAACTTATTGCACAAGTATTCATTCCTTGATCTAATCAAAGAATCTTAATACTTTGTCAATTTGTTTCACTTCTGAATTCTTTGAACCTTTCAAATAATTTACACTTGTATTTCAACAAATACATACATTCAACTCTTTGAATGATCATCTCCTTTTCTTATACTAGTTTGTTCAATTTGCAAAAAATATATTTTTCACGTAAGTCAAGTATACAAAATCCATTAAATGATATTTCAGTTCTATACAAAACATTATTATTATAAATAGAACAACAATTGTTCCTAATTATAATACCAAAGATTTCATTGTCCAACAATAAAATGGAAATAATGTTTCCAACGAGAACTGGAATACAATAACAACTTATTGACTTAATAGACTTGCCCGTAGGCATTGCTAAACTATAAGTTCCTATGGCTAATGCAGCAACCTTTGCTTCATTTCCCACACATAGGTTTACTTATATTTGTTTAGCTTTCTACTTCTACTTGGTCCCTTCATAAATCTATATTTATGATAACCAAAGTCGGTATCCAATACCCAAGTAGAACCTTGACTTAAAGAAAATTTTATTTTAAATCATGAACAAAATTATATTTGTAACCGAAACTTCACTAAGCTTCTTTGGTTAGCCTTTGCAAGATGCTTCTTGCAGTTTCCTTCCAGTGTTCAGGCTTATTGCAGTGGAAGCAAACTTCTTTGCTATCCGTATCAGTTTTGTTCTTATTATCCTTTGTTTTTGCCCTTTCTATTTACCTTCTTAGAATCGTTCTTCTTTTCAGAAGATCCTTTGGCCCCTACCAGTAAGACTTGGTCTTTCTTGGTTGGAAAGTGACTCTCAACATTTTTCAACATGTTAAGCAAATCAGCGAGGCTGATATCTAGCTCGTTCATATGAAAAATTCACAACAATTGTGAAAGGAGTCCGGAAGTGAGTGCAAGATCAAATCTTGGCTCAACTCTCCATCCATGACAAAACCCGTTGTCCTAATTGATCAATCAAATTGATTATGTTAAGGACTTTTGTCTGTACAATAGTGCCATTGGCCATTCTAGATCGAAAGAGCTCCTTAGATATCTGATATCTATCAGTCCTACTTTCCTCACCATCAACTACTTGATGCAGGAATATAATAGGAGCATCCATAGTTTCATGCTGACGCTGAAGCTCGTTACTCATGGATGCGAGCATGATGCATTGAGCCAACTATGCATCATCTAGTCACTTTCTAAAAGTAGCAATATCTTATCAGAGGCATTGTCTGCAACCATTGCAGGGATAGGCGTATTAAGGACATAAGATAGCTTTTCAGCCGTGAGAACTATTCTCAATTACCTTAACCAATCCATTTTATTCGGTCCGGTTAATTTAGCATCTAATATGCTACGCAGTGATAGTAATTTAGACATTGTAAAATTCTGTAAATGAATTTGCAATTAACAACATTTTAACATACATTCTTTTATTAATTACCAAAATAATTTAGGTCTTGTTTTAAATTGGTATCTCCCACTATTTTCTTCAAACTATATTACCCTCACTAATATAGTTCGGCAATATCTAATTAAAGATATGCTAGTGAGAATAAGGATCCCATTTCAAATGTATATAGCCTTGTGTGTGCACAACAAACTATATATAAATAAATAGGTAGACAACTCTTGTCAATTACATCAACTATGTAACTCCTTGTATTTTGCCTCTTAAATCATAATGGTCAAGTGTGTGCACATCCGAACTAAAACGATTTAAGTTAAGTCAGACCCAGCATTTCTATATAAGTGAAGAGAAAACTACAGCCCTTGTGTGTGCACAACAAAGCAGTAATGTTCAATTCCTTATAAACATCATATGTAATAAAAACAACATCTTAAATATTTAATACTCGCCTTGTGTGTGCACAACAAACTCATATTAAATATTCAATACTCTATTGTTTCTATCATGCTAGAAGGCGACGTTCGATATTCCAAATATCTTTGAACGTTACAACTTAATATAAAATATTTGAGGGGTTTGTTATTAATTTGTCTCATCTTGTTTAGCGCGCATGCACATATATATATATAAAATACGCGTCATATTAATTAACATGCGAAGCATGTTTGCATAATATATAATATATATAATATAAGCATGCACATATAGAATACTATATTCTACCTGGATTGATTATGGACTTTTATTCTAGTTTGGTTCACTAGAGCCACCAAGTAAACCAAAAGGTCAAACCCTAGGGGTGCAAGAATTAATATTTAAATATAACTATTACATTTAAACCCGGGCTCCATTACAAACGGGTCTTCAAGCGCTCCTTGCTCCTTGATCTCCAATTTTTCAAAATAATTCTAACTATTCTTATTACTAAACTATTTAAAATAAATAGAAACCTTGATCAGCAGTCAAGGGGAAGTACATAGGAGGGAGATAGAATTTACATTAAGAAAAATTAGAGAATACGAGGTACGCAGACCCCATTTAATAAAATCCATACATTCATGCATCCAACTAAAATAAAATCCAATCGCATTGGTCAATAGTCCATAATCAATCCCATTTATTATCATACACATCACCATATGCATCAATAAATAACATTCATCTCATGAATAATAAACATTAAATATATATATTGATATCATTTAATGGGCAAATTTAGTTAGTATAAAATTTAATTTTTGAATCAAAATAAACTCCTTTATTTTAATCCAAATTTAAATCAAAATAAAACTATTTTATTTTAATTTATCCTATTTTGAATAAAATAAACTATTTTATTTTAATCAAAATCCTTAATCAAAATAAACTCCTTTATTTTAATTAATTATGGAATCCAATTCCATGTCAAAATAAACTCTTTTATTTTGGGTAATATGAAATCTTATTTCATATCTTAAATAAACTCTTTTATTTTAGGGAAACACGGATTTTCTTTCCTATTCAAAAATAAACTCCTTTATTTTGAATAATATGAAATCTTATTCCATATCTAAATAAACTCCTTTATTTAAGGAAATTAGGATTCTCTTTCCTATTCACAAATAAACTCTTTTATTTTAAATAATATGAAATCTAATTTCATATCTAAATAAACTCTTTTATTTAAGGAAATTAGGAATCCAATTTCAACTCTAATTAGTTAGCATGAAATTTAATTTTAAAATTAAAATAAATATTTTATTTTAAAATTAAAATAAACTTTTTATTTTAAGATTAAAATAAACTTTTATATTAATAATAAAATAATAAAAATATTATATATACCGTTATATATATATATATAATATAACTATTATATAATATATATATATATAACCGAACTTAATATTGACAGAATCCTGTTAACTTCGGTAATGTATATATAATATAACTATTATATATAATATATATATATATATAACCGAGACTCCCATTTCCGTGCATCCCTTTTATTTCATTCACGTTGGATGAAGCATCAGTCCACTTGCAGCGAATCAGCAGCGAACAAAAATAACAGGCTTTGGCGATTTTTTTTTTTTTTTTTTTTTTTTAAATAAATTTTATACCATAAAATTATGCCCAAATAAATTGTTCTAAACACATATCAATATACATATCAAATTTGAACAATTAATAATTTGCATAAAGGTTTGGCTCTGATGCCACTGTTAGGTTTGTAATATTCATGAACGCAATCAAATTGTATAAATAAAGCGGAAACGTGTAAAATCAGAGTTTTTAAAAAAATTTACAAACCATAAACCCGGATCACCCTTTATGCGCAATTATTAATTAAACGAAAAGATAAAGAATAAAATCATACCCTTGAAGATCCAAGCTTCCTCAGGTACAAGTTCACCTCCAATCCTTTTCGCGTTCATCTTGAATCCACCGGGTTTGGTTCCTTCCTTTGATCAACGTTAGCCACCCAAATGTTTGGCCTCTAGAGGTGATCCACCAAGGAAGAAGAAGGATTGAAGAAGATGGGTATTTGGCAAAACCCTAGTTTTCTATCTCTATAGAAAAAGGCGTACTCTCCAACTGTTGGAATAACGTATTTTTTGATATCTGATATAAGACTCCTCTTATAAAGATATCAAGTAACCCTATTAAAAATAAGGTATTATTTATTTAATTAAACTCTTTTAATTAAATGGGCTCCCTAATCTTATTAGGGATAATTAATTAAACTCCTTTAACTAATTTTCCCTCCTAATCCTATTAGGAATAAATGAGAGTACTTATATTAAATTAATTCCTAAACTCTTTTAGAAATTAAAATAATAATAATTGTAATAATATTAATAAGACTCCTCTTATTAATTTATATTTAATATTTCTAAAATATTAAATAATAAATATTAAGTTATTTAATTTATTCTATCACCATAGATTAAATTAAATATACTTGACATATTATTACGATTATGCCATTAACTTCTTAAATAATTATTCTTCCTTTTATGGTGTGACCCTTTAGGTTCTCCATATTAAACCGGTTGTGAATAAATCAATTAGAACAATTCTAATCTTATTTAAATAAATAAATTAAAATATTAATTTATTTAAATAAATAATATTTATTCTACAATAGGGATAAGCCTCCCTAGCGATCAACGACTTTCCAGATAATATAGATTTCAACATTAATCATAAAAGAACCTTTGAGTAAATAGTTACCGTACAATTCAATCCTTCCACCATACAATGTCCCAATTAAATATAAGACATGGAATTACTGTCAAGTCTTATTTTTTTTAATTATATGTTTTTCGACTCTTAAATGCACAACCCCAAATAATGCAAATTAGAAACTCCTTTCTAATTTCATTCTGCCTTGGCCAAGGACTACTGGGTTGTCATTTATCGAATCACATAGGACATTTCTCTTCTTTTACTAGAAGTGGTAGATTCTTTATTGATCATACATTATCTCCATGTACAACTTATTATACCCAAGCATACCCTTTGATATACCCTAAGGGTCTTAAGGAATAAGTCAAAGTATAACTCATCATACACAAGATACTATGATGATCTCAAGTCCAAGGATCACTTGTACTACTATCACTACAGGAATTCCTATTGACAGGCAAGTAAAACTCCATTAGGTATTCCTTAGCGAGTCACGTTCAGTGAACTTATTCTCTAATAAGCACCTACATACTTGCTTTAGTGTCTCCACACAAATGATCATGAGATCAATCATCCTCATCAAATGAGCTAGCAACGTATGTACCAATCTATCCGGATTCACTAATCCCCAATTTAGTAATCCAACGATTGGGAACTATTTTAGTTTTAAGCTTTCTAAGAATTTAGATCTCATTAGAATGATCATCATCATTATTCTAAAAGCATTGCTTAAAACTATGGGTTTATCACATATTATAAAACAGCATCATGTAGATAATTAAAAGCCTTTAATAAATAAATACTTTTTATTAATAAATGAATAAGATTGTTTACAAAGTATATGCTTTATCATCAAACATGATTGGCTTGTGTGCATACTACTTTCATATATTCCCTCCCATCAACATCATCAACATATATATATATACATATAAAACAAAACATATATTATTAATAATAATAATAATAATAATAATAACAAATAAACTCCCTTATTCCTACGTTACGACACCCCTCCCCAATTTCCAATTCATCATATGCCTATATAATATATATAATACTAATATATATATAAAAACAAAACTTATATATATACATATAATAACACATTACCTTCATCATACATAATGTATCCCCTCCCCGATTTCCCAAATTAAATTTTCAACTTATATGGGGCCCACCTTTTTAAAAAATTTTCTACCAATTATTTTGAAAAATGGGTAAATGGGGTACATAAAATAATATCAAATACTTCATAAAAATCTTCTTAATATTTTTAACAACATTTATCATCATTATTATAATTCACAATATTAATCGACCAGGTCGTTCCCAGGAAAGAGGGGGCTTTTCAATAAGGATTTCTCCCTATTGGCGCGCAATTAGGTGACCAAATCTCTCCTTGACAGAACTTCTAGACATCGTTAATATTGCAAATAATAATATTAATAACTCTGTCATCTCAATTATTGATTTAATAATATATAAAATATCGACAATAATTGAATCAAATAACGTGAGATACTATGCAGCAATTACTGTAGCAATAATTGAATAAAACTTAGTGACTTCTCACGTAAGCATCAATAATCAATATCGTGTGCTACTATGCAATCTCGCGTATTACTGTACTTTTACTACCGGGTAGTTTAATAGTTTTAACGGTAACACTTCCGCCGTTACTTTCATAAAATATTTTTGTCGTTTTCTCAATCCGACAATAATTTCGTTGTGGGGTCCACCAATGATTGTGCAGTCGTACGAATATTCCCTATTAAAACGAATATTCCCCGACCAATTGAATATTATATAACAACTTGCATACATTGCAAAATTAATAAATACTGCCCACAACCATAACATTATCTCAAATTCACATCATAATATTACAAAAAAAATATTTTGAGAAAATTAAATCTTTATTCGTAAAATTTGGGATTTTATAATCTTCCCTCCTTATGAAATTTTGCCCTCGAAATTTACGTACGTAACTTGTACACCGAACAGATGAGGACACTTCATCAGTTTCTAACTCTTGAGGTATAACCTTTATGCGTAGAATATAATCCAGGATTTTAACAGGTACATCTCCATACGTTAAATTATCCGCTATCTCGTCCGGTTCTAAATCAATAATGTGGCTCGGGTCGTCCACATAATTACATAACATCGATACGTGAAAAACGTTATGAACACGCGACATACTTGGTGGTAAAACGAGTCTATAGGCCACAGTTCCTACTCGACCAAGGATTTCAAATGAGCCAATAAAATCGAGGGTTGAGATTTTCTCTCTTCATCGATTCTTGCTTCTAGAATAACGCTCTCTTGAACCTTCTTCTTCACATTCATCAGCTCTGAGTATTTAGCTTGAACGACTTTAACTTTATCGATTAAAGTCGATTCTACTCGTATATTCGTTATCTTCACGTAGGTCTCTAGAGTCTTTAACTCTATCTTCATCATTTATACGAAATGGGTTTTTGTGTTAACAATATCGCACTCGTAAACTTATACGATCTTCTACTCAAAGCGTCAGCTACCACGTTCGCTCTTCCATAATGATATTGAGTGGTATAATCGTAATCTTCAACAGCTCGAGCCAACGTCTTTGGCGCATTATACTTTCATTTTAGTTGAAGAAATATTTAAGGGTTTTAGAAATGAGTTTTGTACTGGGGTCAATACAAAATTTGATTTCACGCTCTAGGGGAAGGCTAAGAAGTCTTCAAGAATACGCTAGGAAATTTATTAACAATAGAAATATCATTCAAAATTGTGTCTCTCATCCAAGACTTGGATAACATGTCGCTTCGATACCTATTAACTTGTCATCGTCATTCACGACGTCGCCTTACAGAAAGTCTGGCTTCGGTGTATTCAACACAAGGAAGTCAACAACGAAAGGAGAGGGGCTCTTTACTTATGGCTTGATATGACAATGATTGACTTTAGTGGTTTGGTTGCTTGAATTCACATAACAGGTTGGTTAGGAATATGAAAGCTAACAACCTTACGAAAAAGCATGATGAGTAGTTAACCAATCGATTTCTAAAATCACATCAAAGGCAAGTATTTTCAAAGAGATAAGATCGACAGGTAACGTGAAAGTGTCAATTTGAATCAAACAAGATTTATAAACAGTGGAGGTAATGAAGGTTTCTACTAACGAAGTTTCAACCAATAAGTCAAAGTCTAACTTCTCTAGGGTCAAATTTAAACGTTGAACGCAAACAAGAGAGATAAAATAATGGGTAGAACCGGTATCTAATAAGGTATAGACTTCGCAAGAATTTATAATTAACTAACCCGTGCTAACTTCGTTCGGGTTACTCACTTTTTGAGAAGTCACGAAAAATGCTCTTTCTATAACCACCGACTTTGTTTTGTCCGTATTCGCCTTTGGTGCCATCGTCCCAGCTGGACTTGTCTTCGGTGAACGACAAAATCGAGCTAGGTGACCTTCTCTTCCATAATTATAACATGCTTTTGACGGCATCACGCAGTTTGGACTGGTGTGCTCCTCCCCTCCGCATTTGAAGCATATGATAGGTGGTCGTTCTCCTTCCTTAACAACGGGTGCTGGTGCTGACGTCTTTCCATCATTGTTGAATCTCCTCTTCTTGAAATGTCCATTCTTATTATTTTGGCCATGATTACCACCGAAGTGGTTACCATTTCTGGCATGTTGATTCCCTCCACGCTTATTGTCACCGCTTCGATGACTGCTATCACTGGTATTATCATTTTGTCGGTTGCTCTCTTTTGGTTGGGTTGACTCATTATCGCAATCCAATAACTGAGCCCTATTAACGACATCTGAATACAAATATAGTTTATGAGAGATAAGATATTGACGTATCTTGGGTTTCAAACCTCTTAGAAACATTCACGTCATTCTCTCCTCATTATCAACCAAATGGGACGCAAACTGGGACAACTCGGCGAACTTGACTTCGTACTGCGATACGGTCGTGTTGTTTTGTTCCAGTTTAATGAGCTCAACCTCTTTCATATGATGAATACTTTAAGGAAAGTACTTATCGTTGAACAGTTCTTGGAATTTCTCCCAAGACATCTTCAGTGCGGCAGGTTGAGTACGCTTTACAGATTTCCACCAGTAATCTGCCTCTACCCGCAACATGAAGGTGGCAAAGGGAACCTTTTGCTCCTCGGAGCATCCCAAGACATCAAATATCTTGCAGATCTGCTTTATCCACGTCTTCGTCTTAAGTGGTTTTGGCTCTCCAAAAAACTCCGATGGTCCCAGCTCCTTGAACTGCTTAGCAGTGACCGTCCGAGAGTTACCAGTGTTTCCACCTGTATTTCGGACAGGAGTCTCTCTTGCCCGATGCTGCATGAATTGCAGAAAGCCTCTGAATATTCCATCGTTCATTATTTGGTCAGTGTTGTTTTTTGCATGAGGATTGTCGCCTTCCTGATGCACATTGTCCTGATTATTGATCTGTGGAGACTCAACGGTCTCCTGTGCTCCATTGCTAATCTCAACATTCTCGGATGCCATTTTCAAATACTGCCACAAAACAAGGGTTAATTAACATATCACATATTATCCCTATACTCTGACCAACCAATTAAATACCAAATAAACTTAGGTAGGTCATACTAGCGAAGGAATTCCCCGTCTCTCCCCTCCTAGTTCTTGTCTCACATCTCAGCCATGGATCATATCCCTAAGCTTTGATACAAACTGTGACGCCCCCAAAATAGGTATACATCACCTATTCTGAGTCGCCAAATACATGGTACAGAATACAAATACAATCTTAAATATACAACATGAGCTGTGAGTTTTAATACAAATATTATCTTCTAGACAGTATTCAAACTCAAAATAAGTCCTCAATACATTATTAACACACTATTTCATAGAATAGTGAGGACTACTAATGCTATCATCTGGACCGTCACTCCGTTCCCCAACTAGTCCCTGCTACATTCTCATTTCCTAAAGAGAACAATGAAAGCAAAAGGATGAGCTCAACTAGCCCAGTAAGAAATATTATGACTAAGATAATGCAGAATAAATTATCATTAGCCTTCAACAATGTTAAACTAAAAAAATACAATAGACATCAAGTTTAACTGCAGCGGAACAAGCAATTCATTAAAAGAGTCAAGTAGAGAATAAAATCTACTATCTTTTATGATTTAAAAAGGTTTTTCATCGCTTTTATCGCTGAGACTCAACTTAATAAATAATCCACATCATCCCTGCACTACGGCCAAGGATATTCATTAGTATCACGACCACAAATTATCCATGCACTACGGGCCAAGGATATTCGTGTATTCATCAATGGTGATGATCATGCCAACAACTGTCCATCGATGCACTATGGGCCAATGAAGACTTTTACCACATCATTTGTAACATTACGGCCATGATTATATCCAATAATTCCTGGTCATAATCATACCAAGTCCATCTATGCACTACAGGCCACATATGACTTTCAACATAATATAAACATGAGAATGATGACAACGATATAAGAATTCAATAAAACAAGTTCAAGAATTAATTTATTCAGAAACCAATGACGTTCAAATTGTCAACATGATACTGCTTTAAGGGGTAAAACTCAAGAATGCTCAGAAGAATATTTCTATGAAAAGATACTGGATAAAGCGTAAATATCAAGGATATTCCACTAATTTCATGGAGTATAAAAGCCAAAACTTTAACTAACTGAATATAATAAAGAATGGAATAACAAAAGAAATCACCAGGCATGCGATAGACCGCACAGACAAGTTATTCCAACAGAATAATAAATAATGGAGCCAGGTCATGCGTAAACACACAGACAGGATATTCTAACAGAATAATAAATAATGGAACCAGGTCATGCATAAACGCACAGAGAGGATGTTCCAACAGAATAATAAATAATGGAACCAGGTCATGCGTAACGCACAGATAGGATGTTCCAACAGAATAATAAATAATGGAATAACAGAAGAATTTCATCATGTATGCGGTACTTCACATAGACAGGTTATTCCAACATAATAATAAAGAATGGAATAACAGTAGAATTTCACCAAGTATGCGGTACTTCCCATAAACAGGTTATTCCAACATAATAACAAAGAATGAAATAACAGAAATTCTCTTCATGAAGACGAAAGAAAGAAATAATACCCCTTACGAGTACAACAAATAATATCCCTTACTGTAAAAGAAGAGTATTCCGATTGGTAGGGCGATGATATTCTTGAAGAAAACTTGCACTACGCTCAAAGCTTCTTAAAACTCTAAAGAAATACGATCACGTTTATAAAAGAGAATTCTCTGAATTTCTGGTGTGATTTCAATTCTAACTAAGCATCCTATTTATAGGAGAATGGAAAGGATACGTACTATTTGAATAAAATCACGGGTGAACAGTACTTTCTTTTATTTTTTTCTTCATTGATGAACTAACTGGAATGTCACGAATGAATTAATTGAATGTACAGACCTCTACTTCCCTTATATATATATATATAACTAATCACATGTTATATATATCACAATCACTCAACCACACCAATTTATTCTCATATTAACTCCTTCCCGACAATGTCATTCTCCCCCTCCCCCACACATAATTTATATTCATCCACCAAATTCACTTTCCTCATATATATATATATATATATATATATATATATATATATATATATATATATATCATTTCCCTTCCACACAAAGCATCATCCCCCCACCCCAATTCCATTTTCATCATATACACACACACACACACACATTACTATCATCCTTTTTTTTTCTTCCCACCACCACACTTACACCAATTATATATATATATATATATATATATATATATATATATTCACACATAATTTTCACTTTTCCACACACATCACTTTCACACTATCACTTTTCTACCATTTTCCACTCACACATACATTATATACACACACACACACACATATATATATATATAAATTCCCTCCCATCAACATATATATATATATATATAAATATATAATACTTATATATATACATATAAAACAAAACATATATTATTAATAATAATAATAACAAATAAACTCCCTTATTCCTACATTACTACACCCCTCCCCATTTTCCAATTCATCTCATGCCTATATAATATGTATAATACTAATATATATATAAAAACAAAACTTATATATATATATATATATATATATATATATATATATATATATATATATATAATAACACATTACTTTCATCATACGTAATGAATCCCCTCCCCCATTTCCTAAATTAAAATTTTAACTTATATGGGCCCCACATGTGGCCCCCACCTTTTTAAAAAATTTTCTATCAATTATTTTGAAAAATGGGTAAATGGGGGTACATAAAATAACATCAAATACTTCATAAAAATTTTCTCAATATTTATCATCATTATTATAATTCACAATATTAATTGACCAGGTCGTTCCAAGGAAAGAGGGGGCTTTCCAATAAGGATTTTTCCCTATTGGCGCACAATTAGGTGACCAAATTTCTCATTGACAGAACTTCTAGACATCGTTAATATTGCAAATAATAATATTAATAACTCTGTCATCTCAATTATTGATTTAATAATATATAAAATATCGACAATAATTGAATCAAATAACATGAGATACTATGCAGCAATTACTGTAGCAATAATTGAACAAAACTTAGTGACTTCTCACGTAAGTATCAATAATCAATACCGTGTGCTACTATGCAACCTTACGTATTACTGTACTTTTACTACCGGGTAGTTTAATAGTTTTAACTGTAACACTTCCGCCGTTACTTTCATAAAATATTTTTGTCGTTTTCTCAATGCGACAATAATTCCATTGTGGGGTCCACTAATGATTGTGTCGTCGTACGAATATTTCCTGTTAAAACGAATATTCCCCAACCAATTGAATATTATATAACAACTTGCATACTTTGCAAAATTTATAAATAATACTCACAACTATAACATTATCTCAAATTCACACCATAATATTAAAAAAATATTTTGAGAAAATTAAATCTTTATTCGTAAAATTTGGGATTTTACAGTGAGGATTACTAAAATAACCATCTTGGACCACTACTCCACTCCCCGACTAATCCCAGCTGCATTCTCACCTCCTGAGAAGAACAATGGAACAAAAAGGAAAAGGGTGAGCTCAACTAGCACAATAAAGAATATTATAACTAAGATAATGTAGAACAAATTGTCCTTAATCCTCAAAAGGGAAAAATCTGATAGAATACAATAGACAACAAGTTTTAGATCAACAACTGCAGCGGAAACAATAATCTATTAGAAGAGTCAAGTAGAGAATGATGTCTACTATATTCTATGATTTAAAAATCCATCATTAGCATTTTATCCCTGTAATATAACTCAATAAAAAATCCACATCACCGAATTATCCATGAACTACGGGCCAATGATATTCGTTAGTATCATCAGTAGTCATGATCATGCCAAACAACTATCCATCTATACACTATGGGCCAAAGAGGACTTTCATCACATCATTTGTCTGTACCAGTACAGGTCATGATTATACCAATACAAAGTTCCTGGTAATAATCATACCAATCAACAGTCCATCTATGTACTACGGGTCAAAAATGACTTTTACCACAACATAAGCATGAGGATGATGACAATAATATAAGGAATCAATCAAGTGAGATTAAAGATAACTAATAGAGATTTATAATTCAATTTATCCAGAGTTCAATAATATCAAAATTGTCAACATGATCACCATTTGTGGACTAAAATTCAAGAATGATATTAATGTATCAAAAATAATTTTGGACATAAAAGAAATTAATTTTTTCGTGAATAGTACCCGAGTGAATAGTGCCCCGTGAATAGTACTTAAATAAAAAGTACCCCGAATGAATAGTACCCTGAATGAATAGTATCCCAAATAAATAGTATTCTAAATGAATAATATTCTAAATGAATAGTATTTCAAATGAATAGTACCCCGACATAAATAGTATCTCGCCATTTAATAAGAAAGTTCAGACCAATAGTGGAATGATACTAGATGAAGCACAATTTATTAAGAATATTCCACTAATTTCAAGTGTTTTCACCATTTAATAATAAGGTTATGAAAATAAACAATAAATTTGTACCATAAATGGAGAAATACGAATGAAGACGATATCCCTTAATGAGTACAAAAGAAATGAAATCTCATACGAATAAAAAAGAATATACGAAACTGTAAATGGATTTTCACCCGTCATGCGGTAATTCACGTAGACAGATCATTTTCACAATTTAATAAAGAATGAATACGAAGGATTATTCACCATGCATGCGGTAGTCCTCATAGATAAGTTACTGTTGGGTAAAATCTAATTACGCACAACATGCAAGTATACGTGGTCAACAAGTAATATAATAGCAAGTAGAGTATCGTTCCCACAGAGAAATTTAGTAAGAATTTTAACCTCACAATTATCAGTTTCTTATTAATCCTAATTTTATTAAACTATCCGAATTAATGATTAAAATTATTAAAACTAAATTATTAAAAATACTAAAATTACAAAACAATCACAAATATTAAAAACTAAAATTTCAAACAATTATTAGAGAATTAGGCTTACGACTTCACCCTAAGCTTCACTCTGATTTTTACACCTTTATTCCAGTTCAATTTACTATCCTAGTTTATTAATCAAGAACACGTATGTAGCACTAGCCACCTCTTGATGTATTAATACTGTATTAACTCAAATCCACAATTTAGATAAAAACAAGTTAAACACCCTAATCAACTAACTCACTATATCTCTATGCGAATTATAATTGAAGAAGGTTTAAGATTAAGTCCTTTATCAGATTACATGTGATGTCAATCGTATCTCTACCCTAACATTCATCAAGATTCTAATCATTTATAAAATTCAAGAACACATGATATATTAACTAAGTCTTGACTCGTACTTCATCTCTCGAATCCATACAAGTCCATAAAGAACTGTTGATCAGGCAATTCATAAATTCAAGCTCAAATTAATATAGATAAACCGGATAATGGCATATTAAATTGGAAATCAAAGTTACATAATCATCGTTTCACTTAAAGATCCGTCATAAGCCTAAAAAGTAAATTAGTTCATCATAAATGAAATAAACACTGAATAAATTAAAGATATCATCCTTTCAATTACAAATAAACTAAAAGGGAAGAATAATGCAGAACACCCTTCACTTTAGCCTTAATCCATAATTGATATGAAAATTTCTTCAAAATCTCCACTCCAATGCTTGATATGAAAATCTGTATGTAATCTCTGATAATTGCCTTCTGTGTTTCTCATCTTGTTGTTTTTGATGTAGTTATATTTTTACAACCAAAATCTGCATGCAATCCTCTCTCCTTTAGAGTCCCAATACCATGCAATTATTAAAACTCAAGTCCCAGCAGTGTTGGCATCACATTAGGATAGCCCAGACTCGGTACTCCCCGCCCCGGCGAGGGTATATACATGTAAATTGCCCACCTCGGCGAGCTAAGCTATTGCAAAACAGATTTGAAGACCCCCTGCCCCGGCGGGGGTGTAAGAGTTAAATAGGCCCACCCCAGAGGGCTACCTCACTAACTTCTAACTTACTTAATCTCCATTACTTGGTAAGATTTCGCCTAACAATGCTTCCCTTCTTGATCACTTGCCACACCAACCCACCTACACATAAAACAACGATAAAAAGTAAAAATAAAACATAAAATCAAGGATTTAACAACGAATAAGCTTGAATTAGAAACCGATTTGTGGCTATAAAATCCACTTATCAAAATCCCCCAAACTTAAACCGTGCTAGTCCTTGAGCACAAAACAAAATACTATGCTATACAATGCAATGCAATGACATGTAATGCATCTAAACTATATGTCTTTGAATCCAACAGTATCACATAATCAAATTTATTCCTTTGGCCTTAGAAAAATCAAGCAAACACTTCAACACTTCATATCGAAATCACTCAAAAATTTCTTATCAATCCTCGAATCTTAGACCTTCATCACTGATATAGTGCGTGTGTGAGCAACATCTATGCTAACTGATTCTAATTCAAATTCAACACATAATCAATTTCTTATTAGGAATCATACATAATAGCTTAAAAATTTCAAAAACAGACGAGTTCCAACTAAAATCAAACGTTTACCAAGATTAGGGGTCCGAATAGGGTATTCATGCTTTTTTTTTTCATTGACGGGGGCTCTTTGCCTTTATTTTTCGTCTTTTCTTCATTTTTTTAGATAGATGGCTGGTGAGTGTGTTTTACACTCCATCTCACGCTCGTGTTTATGGGGAGTATTTCTTCTCAACCCACCACAAGACTCAACTAGATATTATTTTCTTTTTCTTTTTCTGAAGCTTATATACCCTACCTTTTCCCCCAAACTTAGGTTCTTGCCTAATTCGTCGTCTTCACTGCCTATTCTTGTCATTCTATGATTTACACTAGCATTATCCTTTAGAAACTATTTATGTATCAATTTAAACTAATAAGTCAACACAAATGTTATTACGTGCTACCTTTTTATACCAGTTTCAAACAAGCACAAGATCCGAGTCATAATTCAAAACTACATCATAATTCTAATACTGGGTACTTAATTTGTTTACTTAATCCCAATCTCATCATTGGCCACAATAAAAATGAACTATAATAATTGCTGGATATATACACCTAAGCTACTATGCAACTATATGATTACATGAATGTAACATCACAAATCCTAAAATAACATGCAAAACTAAAGTGCAATAACAAATGCAAACCTAACTATTGACATTATGCATGCAAACATGAAATGCAAAATAAAAATTTACTCCCCCAAACTTGATAACAACAATGTCCTCATTGTATGGATAACTCAATAAAAATTATGAGGACTTCCCTGTAATCGCCTAAGTCTGGGGTGGTGGTGGTTGATCTTCTTCCTCAGAGTCACTTGGTGGAAACCTTGGCATTGGCATGGTTTGTTGGTATGGGAATTGGGCAGTTGGATTGAAGCTCTAGAGGGTCGCATTCAATGAAGCGAAAAGCGTATTCATAGCTTCAAACATGTGGTCTTGCCTCGCTGTGAGTCGTCGCATCTCTCGTCGGGCATCCTTGTTGTGCTTATCCATTTAGCGTTGAAATGCAAGAAACTGAGGGCTAGATATGGCGTAAGATGGTGGTTCCGCCTCTGCTCCTTACTCTTCCATAGTCGCATCCTCATCATCTGAGGTGTCTGCAGCGTCAACTTCGTCCTCCGAAGCTGATGGAAAAATAAAGCCTAAACCTTTAGGATGGGAATCACCCACGGCCCACACCGAATACTACATGATCATTCTGGAATCTAGTAGCTGAAGCGACATCTGAGTGGGTTCATCATCGGACCATCTAACACCCGCTTGGCGACACAACCCACAAATGAGTGATGGGTGTTGCAAGCCGCCCAAAATTTTCCTCATAAACATCGACGAATGGAAAAATTAATTATGGCCCCGACGTCGATGATGAAATCTTGCACAATTACATATAAAAGTAGTGCCTTTTCTTTGGTCACGTCCAATGTGTGTGTGGACGGAAACAATTTCACACATAAGAAGGCATACCATATCATACCATACCGGCTGAGATCCTTGCTGTGAAAAACTGTGCCTCCTTTTCGACCCTTGATCCATGTTGTTCCCAGCTTAGTCATTTCTTTGAGAACAGCCTCAAAGTCAGGATCGAAATCACGTAAGTGAGCATCGACACTGAACGAGACTAATCAACCCCGCACAAAAGCGTTGAAGGGGGCTTTGTCTTCGGCGTTAGCATAAAACTCTTTGACCACGCTGACAATGGCAGCCTCTGGTTCCTCAATAAACTTGTTCCACCCTTTCTTATAAATCTGTTGCATCATTTCACCGTCGACAGGATCCAGTGCCAACCCCCACTCCGGTGTAAGAGCTTTCGTCACCATATAGTCATATCGGTCGGCGGCGACGACACTTTTGAATTTGCGGTGGTCGAAGGTTCGAGATGGTGGTGTGGTGCCGTAACTCTCTCCCCGTTGCCTCTTTAAAGTCGGTTTAGAAGCCATTGAATTCAGGAAACCATCACACAAGTATTTTTCCCCCAAACTTCACTCACACAAACCGTCGAACACTTGGAGTGCACACTGTTCTATCCCCCAAACTTGATTATTTTTGCTTCAACTCTGGTGCTAGGAAGGGAGGAAATAGACAATACAGTGCTCACTTTCAATTGTTATAGAATGACCTCAATGAGAACCCTAATTCATAGCTTTTTGAGTTTAAATTGAATGTATGTGATGAACTTGGGTTGTAAGGGTGAGAATTTATGGAGATGGTAGGAGTGAGAAAGGTTGTTGTGTGAAGTAATGGGTTAGTGTAATGGAGTAGGGTGATGGAGTTATAGTTACCAAAATTGTGGGTAGAGAGTGGGTGTAATGGATGGGAGTTGTGATTGATGAAGAAAAAGTAGGAGTGGGCACAACATTTAACTGCCGAACATGGTTCATTTGAATTCCTACAAGGCCCGCCCCGGAAGGTTACCTCACTATAAGTTGAACTTGGAGACCCTCGCCCCGGCGAGGGGTATAGTGCTTTAGGGGCCCGCCCCGACGAGGGTAGGTTCTGTTAACTGGACTTGTTCTCTTTTTTTCTTCCTTGCTACTCAAATCCTTGTGCATGTTAGGTTCCTACACAACCATGAAACATAACTATGAGTAGATTTTGAGCAATCTTAAGCATGGTAACGCAATTATCTAAAGATGACTTATACTTTTAACTACTAATAATTGAATTGACATGAATTGATTCGAAACTAACTAACATTCTAAACTACAATCTAACTAGTATGGATAAAATATGAAAATTAAAAGACGTTTGGGTTGCCTCCCAATTAGCGCTTGATTTTAAATCGTTCAGCCTGAATACTCCCTATTTATGGTGCGTCAGATAATGTGATTGCGATGACATCCGTTTTGAATTCGCCACCCCAATAATGCTTCAACTGTTGACCGTTGACCTTGAAAGTCTCCAATGGGTTTCTACTATAGAGTTCAACGGAGCCATGTGAGAAAACTCTTTTAATCGTGAATGGTCCTGACCACCTTGATTTTAACTTTCCCTGGAACAACCTCAACCTTAAGTTAAAAAGTAGTACTAATTGCCCCGGTTCGAATGTTCTGTTTATGATTTTCTGCTCGTGCCATTTTTTGACCTTTTCTTTGTATATCTTAGAGTTCTCGTAAGCTTGAAGTCGGAATTCGCCGAGCTCGTTTAATTGCAGTAGTCTCTTTTCACCCACAGCTGCTTGATCGAAGTTAAGTTTCTGAATCGCCCAATAGGCCTTATGATATAACTCGACCGGTAAGTGACAAGCTTTCCCATAGACCAATTGATATGGTGATATACCAATTGGTGTTTTGTACGCAGTTTGGTAGGCCTATAATGCATCGTCCAACCCGAGAGACTAATCCTTTCTATTTGGGTTCACCGCCTTTTCCAAGATTCTTTTCACATCCCTGTTTGAAACTTCAGCTTGTCCATTTGTTCGTGGATGATATGTTGTCGCCACCTTATGGTTGACCCCATACTTTTCCAAGAGAGCTGTAAATGATCTGTTGCAGAAGTGACTACCTTCATCACTTATGATAGCTCTTGGCGTGCCAAATCTCGTAAAAATATTCTTCTGCAAGAATTTGAGGACCACTTTGGCATCATTAGTTGGGATTGCTGCGGCTTCAACCCATTTTTGAGACATAATCAACTGCAAGCAATATATACTGATTACCGAATGATGATGGAAATGGCCCCATAAAATTAATGCCCTAAACGTCAAAAATTTCAAATTCCAAAATTATTTGTAGTGGCATCTCATTCCTTTTCGATATGTTGCCCACCCTTTGACATCTATCACAACTTTTAACAAACTAGTTGGCGTCCTTGAATAATGTAAGCCAATAAAACCCGGCTTGAAGCACTTTTGCCGCTGTTCGCTCACTACCATAATGTCCCCCGTACGTAGACGAATGACACTCATGCAATATACTTTTCACCTCGCTGTAGGGCACACATCGTCTAATCATCTTGTCGGCGCACTGTTTGAATAGGTAAGGCTCATCTCACATGTACCACTTGACGTCATGTAGGAATTTCTTTTTTTGCTGTCGTGTAAGATTGGGGGGGGGGGGGGAATGATGTTGCTTACTAGATAGTTGACAAAGTCCGCGTACCATAGAAATTCTGTATTGATCCCAAACAGCTGCTCATCCGGAAATGATTCATTAATTACACATCTGTCCTCTTCCTTTTTATCCTAATTTTCCAGCCTAGATAAATGCTCTGAAACTTGATTCTCCGTACCCTTTCTATCTTTTATTTCCAAATCAAATTCTTGAAGAAGGAGAATCCATCTTATAAGGCGTGGCTTAACATCTCTTTTTCGAAATTAAGTACCGAATAGCCAAGTGATCTGTATAAACTACCACCTTTGTTTCAATCAAATAAGCCCGAAATTTATCGAATGTATATACTACTGCAAGTAATTCTTTTTCCGTAGTTGTATAATTCAATTGAGTCTCCGTAAGTGTCTTACTCGCATAGTATATGGCATGAAATACCTTCTCTCGGCGTTGACCCAAAACAGCCCCTAGCGCATAGTCGCTCGCATCACACATTAACTCGAAGGGCATATTCCAATCCGGTGCGACGATTATGGGAGCTAAAGTTAATTTCTTCTTTAATAGCTCGAATGCCAAATTACACTCCTCATCAGACTTAAAAACCGAATCCTTCTCTAAAAGACTACACAAAGGTTTTGCAATTTTAGAGAAGTCTTTTATAAATCGTCTGTAAAACCTGACATGTCCCAAGAAACTTTGAATTCCCTTAACTAAACTTGGTGGAGGAAGTTTTTCAAACGTTTCCAGCTTCGCCTTATCAACCTCTAATCCTTTTGCTGAAACCTTGTGACCCAAAATTATGCCTTCCTCAACCATAAAGTGGCACTTTTCCCAGTTAAGTACAAGATTCATGTCCGTGCATCTTTGTAACACCATCACCAAATTCTTTAGACAAGCATCAAAATTGTCTCCATAAATAGAAAAGTCATCCATGAAGACTTCCACATTTTTCTCCACTATGTTTGAGAAAATGGCCATCATACACCGTTGGAAGGTAGCCGGTGCATTACACAAGCCGAGTGACATTCTCCTGAATGCGAATGTGCCGTAAGGACATGTGAAAGTAGTCTTCTCTTGATCTTCAGGGGCAATGACGGTCTAATTTTATCCCGAATATCCATTCAATAAACAGTAGTACTCGTGTCCCGCTAATCTGTCCAACATTTGATCGATAAAGGGCAAAGGGAAGTGATCTTTGCGAGTTGCCTTATTTAATTTCCTGAAGTCCATGCAAACCCTCCAACCAGTCACTGTCCATGTCGGAATTAGCTCGTTGTCATCATTTTGTACCACGATCAGTCCTCCCTTTTTGGCACACATTGAACCGGACTGACCCATTTATTGTTGGAAATTGGGTAGATGATACCCGCGTACAACCATTTAAGTATTTCCTTCTTCACTACTTCTTTTATGATTGGATTAGGCCATCTCTGTTGCTCCACTGTCGGTTTTGCATTGTCTTCCATTAGAATTTTGTGCATGCAAAAGGATGGGCTGATTCCCTTGATATCTGCGATTGTCTATCCTATAACCGATTTATGTTCTCTAAGCACCCTCAGCAACGTTTTTTCCTATAATTCGTTAAGTGCAGCAGAAATAATAACAGGTAAAGAATTAGAATTGCCTAAATACGCATACTTGAGGTGTTTAGGTAGTGGCTTTAGCTCAAGAGAAGGTGGCTCCTCCAATGATGGTTTCATTCTGGTTGTGGATCTTTCCTCCAAGTGCAATAGTTCAAATGGTGCTTTAAATCTGCTAACTCGTGGCAAGGAGTCTAGTATCTGCAAGTAATCCATAAATTCTAGATCATCTAACTCTTCATCTCCCAATAGTGTCAGTTCCAATGGATCGTTACCCAAACTTTTACCCATGTCTTCCCTGATTATCTGGTCAATGATATCCATCCTGAAACACTCTTCTTCATCCGAAGGGAATTTTATGGCCTTGAAAATATTAAATTTTACTTCTTGATCTTGGACCCTCATAGTTAGTTCACCTTTTTGTACGTCGATGAGCGTCCTAACTGTATCCAAGAAAGGTCTCCCTAGGATAATCGGGATGTTCTTATCCTCCTCAAAATCCAGAATTATGAAATCTGCGGGGAATATAAACTTGTCAACCTTGACCAATATGTCCTCTACAATGCCTTTCGGGTACGTGACTGACTTATCCGCCAACTGTAATGAGATGTTCGTAGGCTTTGGAGTTGGCAAACCCAATTCTGTATAAACTGATAAGGACATAAGGTTCACACTCGCCCCCAAATCACATAAACACCTGTTAAATGCCATGTTCCCAATCTTGCATGGAATGGCGAAACTCCCCGGATCTTTCAACTTTGGTGGCAACTTTCGCTGTAAAACCGCACTACACTCTTATGTTAATGCCACTGTTTCAAAATCTTCCAACTTTTTTTTTTCCTGGACAGAATCTATTTCATGAATTTCACATAACTTGACATCTGCTCTAGGGCTTCTGCAAACGGGATGTTAATCTGAAGTTTCTTAAAAATTCCAAAAATTTCATAAATTGCTTATCTAATTTCTGCTTTTGGACTCTCTGCTGAAACGGCGGTGGAGGATACACAACTGGCTTGTCATCTAACTTTGTTTTCTCAATTTGCTTATCTCACCCTGTTTTTCTTCAACCACTTTGTTATCATCAACATTGTCATCCGTTCTAGCTGAATTTTTTGCACTTTTCCCATCTAGATGTTTTCCACTTCTCAAAGTGATTGCCTGACATTGTTCATGATTTCCCTTCGGATTTCTTTCGGTGTCACTCGGTAGAGTCCCTTGTGGTCTATTGTTCAATGCTAAGGCAATTTGCCGCATCTGATTTTCTAGATTCTTGATGGCCATTACTTGGTTTTTCATCACTGCCTCATTGCTTGTTATATACTTTGACAACAACTCCTCTAAATCTTATTTCCTCTCTTAATGTTGAACTGGGTGCTGATAATTTTGAAATCCTGGGGGATACGATGGTTGTGGAGCTTGTTGATGCTGATTATTACTCCACGAAAAGTTAGGATAATTCCTATTCCCTTGATTGTATGAATTCTGGTACTTATTTTGTGGAATTCTGTTGTAGTTACCCATAAATTGCACTGACACTGGGTTGATTATACATTGATCTGTAGGATGCTCACCCGCTTACAATTCACAAATAACTGCAACCTACTGTGCCTGTACCCCTGACATAACATCCAACTTCTTAGAGAGTGCTGAAATCTGTGCTTGTATTGCCGTCACTCCATTTACTTCTAACGCGCCAGATGCCTTCGCCTGTGTTATTCTTGTCGTGGGCCACTGGTAGTTGTTATTTGCCATAGTCTCTATCAACTCGTAAGTCTCCTCATAACTTTTAGCCATAAATACTCCACCCGAAGCTGCATCAATACTGGTTTTGAGATTTCCGTTCAATCCGTTGTAGAATGTGTTCATCTGCAACCACTTAGGCAATCCATGATGCGGTCACTTTCTGAGCAATTTCTTGTATCTTTCCCATGCCTCATACAGTGACTCCCTGTGTTGCTGTTCAAACATAGTTATCTCATTCTTTATTTTTGCAGTTTTCGCTGGTGGGAAGAATTTTGCAAGAAATTTCTGAGCGGGGTCTTCCCAAGTAGTTATTGATCCCGGCGGTAGAGAATGTAACCAACTCTTCGCCTTGTCCCGTAAGGTGAATGGGAACAAGTGAAGCCTTACCGCGTCATCTCACACCCCATTATACCTGAAAGTGTCACAAATCTCCAAAAAGCTAACTAAATGTTCGTTTGGATCATCATTTGCCAATCACCCAAACTGAACCGAAATTTGAATCATTTGAATCGTCCCAGGCTTGATTTCAAATGTGTTCGCAGCTATAGCATGCCTAGTGATACTCGACTGCAGCTCAGTCACCTTGGGTGTAGCAAAATCCCTAAACACTTTCTGATCTTCGGCAGCCATTGCTTCTTCTTTTTCAGAGTTTTTGAATTCTTCGCTTGTTTCCTTGATCCACTTACTTAGCCTTTGAAATCATTTCTCAATGTCTTCCTCAAAAGGAAGCAAGTCTGGATTTTTGGACCGTGATTGCATAAACCAACTTCAAAAACATGAAATAAGACTAACAAAATAAAAATAAAATGTTTAAGTAAAACTGAACTAATTAAACTGATATCGTAAAATATTAAAATCTATACTAAAATTATCCCCGACAACAGCGCCAAAAACTTGTTGGGTAAAATCTAATTACGCATAACATGCAAGTATACGTAGTCAACAAGTAATATAATAGTAAGTAGAGTATCGTTCCCACAGAGAAATTTAGTAAGAATTTTAACCTCACAATTATCAGTTTCTTATTAATCCTAATTTTATTAAACTATCCAAATTAATGATTAAAATTATTAAAAATACTAAAATCACAAAACAATCATAAATATTAAAAACTGAAATTTCAAACAACTATTGGAGAATTAGGCTTACGAATTCACCCTAAGCTTCACTCTGATTTTTACACCTTTATTCTAGTTCAATTTACTATCCCAATTTATTAATCAAGAACACGTATGTAGCACTAGCCACCTCTCGATGTACTAATACCGTATTAACTCAAATCCACAATTTAGATTGAAACAAGCTAAACACCTTAATCAACTATCTCACTATATCTCTATGCAAATTATAATTGAAGAAGGTTTAAGATTAAGTCCTTTATTAGATTACATGCGATGTCGAGCGTATCTCTACCCTAACATTCATCAAGATTCTGTTCATTCACAAAATTCAAGAACACATGCTATATTAACTAAGTCTAGACTCGTACTTCCTCTCTCGAATCCATACAAGTCCACAAAGAACTGTTGATCATGCAATTCATAAATTCAAGCTCAAATTAATATAGATAAACCGGATAATAGCATATTAAACTGGAAATCAAAGTTACATAATCATCGTTTCACTTAAAGATCCGTCATAAGC
The DNA here is from genome assembly GCA_020205505.1 of Panax japonicus. NCBI lineage: Eukaryota > Viridiplantae > Streptophyta > Magnoliopsida > Apiales > Araliaceae > Panax > Panax japonicus. Next base: position 202,154 of record JAINUV010001249.1, read on the forward strand.
CTAAAAAGTAAATTAGTTCATCATAAATGAAATAAACACTGAATAAATTAAAGATATCATCCTTTCAATTACAAATAAACTAAAAGGGAAGAATAATGCAGAACACCCTTCACTTTAGCCTTAATCCTCAATTGATATGAAAATTTCTTCAAAATCTCCACTCCAATGCTTGATATGAAAATCTTTATGTAATCTCTGATAATTGCCTTATGTGTTTCTTATCTTGTTGTTTTTGATGTAGTTATATTTTTACAACCAAAATATGCATGCAATCCTCTCTCCTTTAGAGTCCCAATACAATGCAATTACTAAAACTCAAGTCCCAGCAGTGTTGGCATCACATTAGGACAGCCCAGACTCAGTACCACCGGCCCCGGCGGGGGTATATACATGTAAATGGCTTGCCTCGGCGGGCTAGGCTACTGCAAAACAGATTTGAAGACCCCCTGCCCCGGCGGGGGTGTAAGAGTTAGATAGGCCTGCCCCGGTGGGCTACCTCACTAACTTCTAACTTCCTTAATCTCCATTACTTGCTAAGATTTCGCCCAAAAATGCTTCCCTTCTTGATCACTTGCCACACCAACCCACCTACACATAAAACAACGATAAACAAGTAAAAATAAAACATAAAATTAAGGATTTAACAACGAATAAGCTTTAATTAGAAACCGATTCGTGGATATAAAATCCACTTATCAATTACTCTCTTAGATTAATAAAGAATGAATATGAAGGGCCATTCACCATGCATGAGGTAGTCCGCGTAGACAGGTTATTCCCGCAGATTAATAAAAAATGAATACGAAGGGTCATTCACCATGCATGCGGTAGTCCGCGTAGACAGGTTACTCCTGCAGATTAATAAAAAATGAATATAAAGGGTCATTTATCATGCATGCGATAGTCCGCGTAGACAAGTTACTCCCGCAGATTAAATAAGAATAGAATGACAACCCTTATGAGTATTGAAAGAAAATAACATTCTTTATGAATACGAAAGAATAATACCCCTTACCGTACGAAAGAAATAACATCCCTTACCTTAGTAAAAGATTGGATATTGAAATAGTGAAGTAGAAGAATACTTTTTTCTTTCTCTCTATAGTTTCTCTCTCTAGAGTTTCAGTGAATTCGTAAGAAATAATGAAGGAATGAGCTTCTATTTATAGGAAAATGGACTAAATAATAACTAATTCATGAATGGTCCAGATTGATTTACTATTAAACGGACGGTCCATATTGATTTACTATTAAAACTTAAAGCAACGGTCCATACTAATTTACTATTATACCTTTCAATCAGCGGTCCATATTGATTTACTATTATAACTTTCAACCAGCGGTCTATATTTATTTACTATTATAACTTCAACCAACGGTCTGAAAAATTAGCAAATCTCCTCACGAAATAATAAGTCAAACTTATAACAAACGCCTCATAATAAACCCCTATATTTATATTAAAAATTGAATAAATATTTACCACAAATCATTTATCTTTAATCAACATATTTTTAGTCTTTCAACAATTATTCATCATTTAATATTATAATTCACAATATTGACAACTAGATCATTCCCCAGGAAAGAGGGGGCTTTTCGATAAGAATTTCTCCTTATTAGCGCGCAATTAAATAACCTAATCCCTTTTCTCGACAGAAAGGCATTGTCAATAATACAAATAATAATATGAATAACTGTGTCGTCTCAATAATTGATTTAATAATATAAAATATTGTGGAGATGATACTGTGACAATAATAGAATCACTAATATGAGATACTATGCAACAACTACTGTGGCAATTATTGAATGAGACTGAGTGACTTTTTACGTAAGCATCAATAATAAGAGATACTGTGCAATACCGTGTGCTACTGTTCAATAACGCGTAATAATGTTCTTTTATCTCCGGTATTTTAACAGTTAACGGTAAAAGTTTTGCCGTTATTTTTATAAAAAGTTATCTTTGTCACTTTCTATATCTGACAGTCATTTCATTGTGGGGTCCACCAATGATTGTGTCGTCGTATGGATATTCCCCAACAAAAAGAATATTCCCCGACCAAACAAATATTTTATGACCACTTGGTTACTTTGCAAATTTTACACATATCACCCTTAACTTTAACCTTTTTTTAATTTAACCATTTATTAAATAAAATAATAATTATAAGAAAATTTGAATACTTTTATTTCATAAAATTTGGGGTCTTATAATGTCCCCTCCTTATGAGGTATATCTGACCTTCTTCGGACCACTGATGTCGAGAGTTACGCAATGACATGGATAGAGGTTGTACGAAGTTAGAAAGAGGGGTCTATGCCCATGGTCTTCAAGCTTCAAATTCTATCCAAAGTACTGCCACACGTAATAGTCACTCGGGATTGTCATTCCTCAGCTCTTATGGGACATTATTGGATGTATGTATGAAGTGTTGAGACGACGTGCCATTGTTGAAGGAACAAGATGACGCTTGACTCCTTGACGGGGTTATCGCCGGTTTGAGATAAAAGTAGATGTTGCTCAGGGTTACAGCTGAGATTGGACTACTTGTTGGTATGTCGCGATATCATCTTATTGACGTGGACAGATGACGTTGTGACTCCTCACCGGGGTTATCGCCGGTTTAAGCAAAAAACAGACGTTGCTCAGGGTTACATCTGAGATTGGGCTACTTGTTTGTATGCCTCACTATCATCTGAATGAAGCTGATCGCACATGCTTAAAACAAGCATTTTCGGGGTTATTGCCGGAACTGCAATGGCATCCCTTGGGGCAATCACCAAGGATGGGGTTGCTACTCCCAGTGTTGTCTCTGGGAGTGGGACTGAGCATCGCGGTGTTATCGCCGAGATAGAACTGTCCTCTCTGGTGTTGTTGCTGGTCTTTTGATATGCATATCTCGGGGTTATCTCCGAGGTCAGAAATGACATTCCCAGTGTGTGTTCCGGGTTGACATGACGCTCCCAATTTGTGTTCCAGGTTGGAACTGAACTTCCGGTAGTATCCGAAATGGATGTAAGTTATCTTTCAGGGTTATCTCCAAATGACGAATCTACCCTCCTACAATGTTAGTAATAGGAGTGCAGAAAATTTTGAGTGTCTACAGATGCCCCTCTTTATCATATTCATGCAATGCAAGGCATGGATAGGATAAATAATCCTAGACACTTGAAATGCAAGCAAGATAAACATGATGCTATGTGCTGTATCATGATGCAAATGTATGATGCATGAATGATTGTCATGTAATCCTGCTGGGATGACAATTAGTGATGACCTGGACATTTAATCCAAGTTCCCAAGGATGTTGACGTTGGGACTACCACCAAAGTCTTGAATCCTAGACACTGACTTATACTCCATAGAGGTACCTCTTGTGTGGAAGAGATCTGTGGGGATAAGGCTTTGTCTGTTTTGAGGATGTGTATAACATGTTCCCTCATACTGTCGGAGTTACTGCCAACAGTGTTGTCGCTGCGAGGGTTGCCTGACCTTCGTTGATGTGTGTATCACCGGATAGATCCCTGCTGGGTATATTGTCAAGGCTGCTTGACCTTCATTGATGTATGTGTCAATGGTAGCATTATGTTATAACCCTTGCTGGGCAAAGTTGCTTCGATGGGTTTACTTGCCATCGGCTGATATGACGTCAAGGTTGCTTGACCTTCATTGATGTGTGTATTAATGGTTATATTGCACTGTGACCCCCGCCGGGGACACGTAAATGCTTGGAAGGATATGCGCTGTGACCCCCGCCGGGGATACGTAGATGTTTGAAAGATATGCGTTGTGACCCCCGTCGGGGATACGTAGATGTTGATAACTTCGGCGTTGTAACCCCCGCCGGGGAGGTTTGATATTTCATGGTTTTTTGCGTTGTAACCCCGCCGGGGAGGTTAGGGTTGTGACGGCATCAGACCTTTGTGGGGTATTGCCGAGCATGGTTTGTAAAAGTTGAGCTTATTGGTATAGTATACCCTGTATTCAGGTGAATACTGTTGAGACGACGAGAGTTTAACTCTGACCGACAAGAAACCAGGATTTCAGGCTAATTCGCTCAATCGCGTAGCATTTTCATTCCTGATTTGGCCTTTTCAGCTTGTGAGACCTCCTTTACAACTCTAACTGGAGTGAGCCAGAGGTGTGCCTGCAGGAGCCACAGGTTAGCCTGCGGCCAACCATGCCTATGTATAGGTGGCTGGTTGCTTTCATAAGTCGTTTTCAAGTTGCGCAGCGAAGGAAATCCGAGAGCTCTTCTTCAGATCTGCTGAGTTCGGGCAACTTTTTGCATATTCTGTCACCGTACAAGCGTTCTTCACTGTCCTGGTAACACATGCATGTATTTTTTTCCAATTTCTGTCCTTTGGAAAATGACTTATCGCATGAAATGCATTTAGACACATAGTAGTGAATATGCATGCTGATATGACTTGATAAAAAATATTCAACACAGCAAATGTTAGTATTAAACCATGTTGAATATAATGATGTGAAAAAATTTGACTTTTGAAACAGTCAAATTGGCACCTTTTACTGTCATTTCTTATCCTATTTGAGGGCAAATGAGTAAAGGTAGACAAACAAAATAATACTGGTAATTAGACTACACTTACGAATTTTTTACTACAATATATTGATGCATACAGGATGTATATGACTGTGTATAGGTGTGCTACTGAATGGCCACCTAGTCATGTCTATGTGCATGTGGATAGTCCCATTTGCAAAGGGGACTATGACAAAATTTTCCCAAAATGTAGGTATTGGGTAGTCATGCATTTTAACTCTACTGTAGATGTATGTTAAAGCAATGCATGCATGCATGTAATCATTGAATGCGTTTTGAAAGGACTCCAGGTAAGAAATTACCACACCCTTTCTGAGGTGATTTAGAGACTTTTTGTCCAGATATCATGGATCCGGATCAGCAGAGTAGTTCCCGCAGGACCACTTCTGTTGTACGGAGGAGGGCTTTTGAAGAGCCTCAGCGCCATTCTGTTAGACAGCCTCATCACTTGGCGGAGGCGGTGGTACGTCCTATTCGGGTTGAAGTGCCGAATGTCGAGGACGAGGAGGAGGATACACCGATCGAGGTTCCTGCTCCTGCTGTACGTGTTCCCCGTAGGGAATGGCTAGGTATTCAAGTGGCAAACCCAGATCTTCCGGGTGACTTGAGTAGGCATCCTTCAGTATATCTGCACGCAAACGATGTATGGAGTTAGATTTTTAATCTTCCTTATTTCCAATTGATGAGGAGTCAAGGAGTCTGATGTTGATCTGCATTTGATGTAGGTTCCCGGCTTCACATAGCCTCGAGGGAACTGGTTTAACATCCACTCTATGTATCAAGCTTTGCATGATGACTACAGAGCGATCGTCCATGGCTGGGGATTCAGGAGGTTCTTCTCCATTGTACCCCATCGTTGTCCCTAGGGTTACCTCAGGGCATTGTCTGAGCGGTGGTTTCACCAGACTCAGTCACTCCATTTGCTAGACTGCGAGGTGATGATGACGCCGATGGATTGGCGGTTTATCACTGGTATGGAGTTTGAAGGGGAGCCGGTGCCTTGCACGACGAATATCACCCCTATTTCCGTCAGATCCTTGTTGGGAGTTCCGGCGGAGGCGCTCAAGGGAAGGACTGTTCGTACAGGTCCTTTGAGTGTAGATGCTATAAGTGGGCTGTTGAGTGCCCATACCCGATGATATGAGAGTCAGGGACCACATTCTTCAGCAATTGTTCCTGATGATCATTAGGGGCTGCTTCATAGCAGATAATTCCTCTACGGTGTCTTTCGCTTTGATCAGCGCCACTCAACACGTGGACCGTATAGGAGAGTATGATTGGGGTTCCTACACCTTTACCTATTTCCTCAGTGGAATGTGCATGCGATCGCAAGGCTTAACCGAGGCGTGGTTAGGATTCTACCCATTTCCGCTGGTGAGTGTTTCTCTTGTCTTTTCCCATGTATGGGTTAAGAGTGTTGATTGACAGCAGATGTTTGCCTTTATGTTGGCAGTTTTGGGCCTATGAGAGGCTTCCTTATTTGCGTCCTATGAGCGTGTTAGGTTTAGATACCTATCCATGAGGACGGAGATGGCATCATTCCATACTGGCGGAGGTCCTTTTTGCTGAGGGTTTCACTCACTGTCGCCTACAGCTGGAGCTATTGACAGCTGATGTTATCACATGGATTCCCTACTCTGGAGAGCATTTGGTAGTTGGATTTGGGGATGGGTACCCGACTTGAGTAGAGTACGTCATTTCCACCCGCAGGATTCCTCTCTTTACAGATGGAGGATGGGAGCTGTGACGCCCCCAAAATTGTTCCATTCCATCCAACCCATTCTGAGTCGCCAAATACATGGTACAGAAATAACTACAACTTTATTATTACAACATATAAACTGTGAGTTAAATACAGATATTGCCATCTAGACAATATCCACAAGCAAATAAATCCCCATCATAATTATTGATACATTATTTTACAAAAATGGTGAGGACTAGTAAACAACTCTCTCTAGAACCTTCATTCCATACCCCGACTAGTACTCGCTACATTCTCGCCTCCTGAGAAGAAAAATGGAACAAAAAGGAAAAGGCTGAGCTCAACTAGCCTAGTAAAGAATATTATGACTAAGATAATATACAACAAATTATCGTTAGTCTTCAACAGGGAAAAATCTAATAGAATACAATAGACAACCATTTTTAAATCAACAACTGCAGCGGAAACAACAATTCATTAGAAGAGTTAAGTAGAGAATGCAAACTACTATCTTCTATATATGAATTTAAAAGTTCATCGTCGATATTTTATCCCTGTAACATCAATTAATATATATCTGAAATCAAATATTCATCTTTGCAGTACAGGCCAAAGATATTCATCAGTTGGTCATGTTCATCTAAACACCTGTTCATCTTTGCACTACGGGCCAAAGATATTAATCAGTCGGTCATGTTCATCTCAACACCTGTTCATCTTTGCACTACGGGCCAAAGATATTCATCAAGAAATCATTCATCTTCGCACTACAGGCCAAAGATATTCAGTAATATCATCATTTAGGACTGAGGATGATGAAAAATATTTTAAAGAAAACGAATCCAGTGAAGCAAAAGAACAAATATTAAGTATTCGTACTTTTAACAATTCCCATACAAAAATACTTCATAAATAACCAAAGTGGGGTAAAATTCAAGAATGATTAAAACATGGATACAATCAAAGCTAGTATCCAGAATAGATATTTTGGACAAAAAGAAGAAATTTTATTTTTTGGTGAATAGTGCCGTATTCGTGAATAGTGCTGTATACGTGAATAGTGCCGTATATGTGAATAGTAACTCCGACACCAAAAGATAGAAATTTCACAAAAAATATTATCACGCTTCGTGAATAGTAACTCGTGAATAATAACTCATGAATAGTAACCCCGACACGAAAAAGTTCTAAATTTGATAAAAATTTCCAACCAATATTCTGGCATAATGATATTGAAGAAATAATATCATTTTAGAAGAAAATAACCTCCCTTACTATCCCTTACCTCGAAAGACAGTACTTCTAGTTGAAACACCGGATATAGGCTATGACTTGAACTTGCACTGTATAGCAATACTCAAAGTATACTCAAAATACTCACAAGAATACGCTCGATAATATATAGAGAGAGAACTTCAGTTTCTGGTGTGATTTTCAATTCTAACCTAAGCACCCTATTTATAGGAAAATGCTTAGAACACCAAGGTAGAAAATTTAATATAATAATAATATATATATACAAATTTGTCTACGCACATAGAACCATCTGAATTCAGCAACTTTCATGTGTTTAATGAGGCTAACTATACACAAAAAACGTTTTTGTTAATAAAAACAATTAAAACTTCCAAAAATCAATTATTTCGGAACTTCAGAACTTCAATAATTCACAATAAATAGCCCTTTTATCAGAAAATTCGAATCTTGCGTGTTTTTATAGGAAATTCAATTCTCTACAACTTTACAAAAGAAAGTTTTTTTAACTTCCAAATAGAAATTAACCGAAATCCACAAACGGACGATTTTACAGGCTATAATCAAATTTCAGTCAAGAAATGGGGTCCACCGACATATAAAATATGCTTTAAATATTTTTGGTAACAAAAATACTCCTCCTCCACATATACTCATATATCCCACATTCATCATAAAAATATCATCATTATTATATTTTTAAAATATAATAATATATTTAAATGAAATATTTTATCAAAAAAAGATAAAAATTTAATTTTTAACAATTGTCACATTAAAAAAATTTCTCCATCTATATCCATATAAAATCAATATTTTCCTCATCATATGAATTAATAATTAATTATTCACAAATAATATTACATAATCACAATATTGACAACCAGACAGTTCCCAGGAAAGAGGGGGCTTTCCAATAAGAATTTCTCTTTACTGGCGCGCAGTTAGGTGACCAAACCTCTCCTTAGACAGAACTTTTTAGACATTTCCAATAATGTTATCTAATAATATTATTCAGATAATATGAATTATTGCTTTGATAATGGAAAATATTGTGCAGTGACAATTATTGAAACAACAGTAATATAAAATATCAATGCAACAATTATTGAATCAATAAAATAAAATACTGAACAGTAATTACTGTAACAATTATTGAGTAGTGCCTTCTTACGTAAGAATCAATAATTGGTGCAATACCGTATGCTACTGTGCAACAACGCGTATTACTGTGTTTTAACCACTGGGTATTCCAACAGTATTAACGGTATCAACTGCGCCGTTATTTAAAAACAACTTATACTTGTCGTTTTCTTCATCCAATCGCTTTCCGTTATGGGCCCACACAAGGCTGCGCCGTCGTACGAATATTACCTGACAGTAAGAATATTCCACGACCAAACGAATATTCTCCGACAACAATGAATATTTTATGCTTATTTAAAATATTTGTGCATTTTACCCATAACTAACCACATTAATCAAATCAACCCTTACTATTTCAAAATAATAAATAGAGAAAATTAAATTTCATTTATTAATAATTTGGGGTCTTACAACCTCCTTATGAAATTTCGTCCTCGAAATTAACGTACGTACTTGATGTTTCGAAAAGATGAGAATATCTTGCTTTTATTTCCATTTCCAACTCCCATGTCATTTCTTCAATAGCATGGTTTCTCCAAAAAACTTTAACTTGTGGTATAACCTCGGTACATAGGACATGTTCTTTCCTATCCAAGATCTTGACAGGTACCTCCTCGTACGTTAAGTCTCTGACTATCTCATCCAGTTTTAACTCAATGACGTGGTTCGGGTCGTCCACATATTTACGTAACATCGATACGTGAAAAACGTTATGAACACGCGTCATACTTGGCGGTAAAACGAGTCTATAGGCCACAGTTCCTATTCAATTGAGAATTTCAAATGGATTAATAAATCGAAGGTTTGAGCTTTCCTCACCTCACCGATTCTCGCTTTTGAAATAATAACTTCTTGCACCTCCTTCTTCAAATTCATCAGCTCCGGTGTGTAGCTTGAACAGCTTTAACTTTATCGATTAAAGTCGATTATACTCGTATATCATCACGTGGGTACCTAGAGTTTTCATCTCCATCTCTATTATTTGTAAATTATACGAAACGAGTCTTTGACAATATCGTACTCGTACTTGTATACGATCTTCTACTCAACACGTCAGCTACCACGTTCGCTTTTCCAGGATGGCATGGTCAGAACATGTGCTGAAATGAGTCTCCTCTTGAGTTCTTCGAAGCTCTTCCCACATTCCTTACTCCATTCAAACTTTGTATCTCTACGAGTCAGCTGCGTTAATGGAATATCGATTCGAGAATATCCTTTAACGAATCTCCGATAATAACCAACTAAGCCTAGAAAGCTACGTATTACGATTACCGACTTAGGTTGTTCTCAACTGTGACTCATATCCCAACCTTGGATAGCACGTTACAATGACACCTATCAGTTTACTATTGCACGAATATTGTCCCCTACGGAGTTTGGTTTCGGTGCATTCCACAAAGGAAGTCACCAGATAAAGGCTCAGGTACCAAATTCTATAGTTGAATTTTTAACTCCTGAAGTTCAATAGGAGCCATTCGATATGAGATTTTAGAAATGAGTTTTGTACCAGGTTCAAAGTCGATACAAAATTAAATATCAGGCTTTGGGAGTAAGCCAAAAAATTCTTCATGAAATATATCAGGAAATTTACTAACAACAGAAATATCATTCAAATCTAACGTATTTTTGTTCAAGTCCATAACTTGGCTAAGAAAGCTTGACATCTGTTTTTCAATAAACAAATGACTTTACGACTTGATATAAAAGAGTTTGACTTCAATGGTTTGGTTGCTTAAATTCGAATAACAGGTTGCCTAGGAATATGAAAACTAACAACCTTACAAAAGCAATCAATTTTAGCATGATGAGTGGTTGACCAATCAATCCCTAAGGTCACATCAAATGCAAGAATTTTTAAAGAAATAAGGTCAACAGGTAATGTGATGGTGCTAACTTGGATCAAACAAGATTTATAAATAGCGGATGTAACGAAAGTTTCTTCTAACGGAGTTTTAACAAATAAGTCAAAGTCTAATTTTCTCCAGAGTCATGTTTAAACGTTGAGTATAAGCAGTAGAAACATTCGCGTCATTCTCTCCTCATTATCAACCAAATGAGATACAAATCGGGAAAACTCGGCAAACTTAGCTTCGTACTGTGACACGTTCATATTGTTTTGCTCCAGCTTGATGAACTCTACCTCCTTCATGTGATGAATACTTTCGGGAAAGTACTTGTCGTTGAACAATTCTTGGAACTTCTCCCAAGACATCTTCAATGCGATAGGCTGAGTACGCTTTACGGATTTCCACCAATAATCTGCCTCTACCCGTAACATGAAAGTGGCGAAAGGAACCTTTTGCTCCTCTGAGCATCCCAAGACATCAAATATCTTAGTGATCTTCTTTATCCACGTCTCTGCCGTAAGTGGTTCTGGCTTTCCCAAAAACTCTGGCGGTCCTAACTCCTTGAACTGCTTAGCGGTGACCATCCGTGAGTTGCCAGTGTTTTCACCTGCATTTTGAACAGTAGTCTTTCTCGTTTGGTTTTGCATGAATTCTAGAAAGTTCCTAAACATGCCATCGTTCGTCATCTACTCATTGTGTTGTTCACAGGAGGAACATTGCCAGCCTGTTGCACATTCTCCTCATTGGTGTCTCCACGGTCTCATTTACTCCACTGTTAACATTCTCAGTCGACATTCTTAAATACTGCCATAAAACAAGGGTTAATTAAACAAATTAACAAATCACATAATACCCCTATATTATGACCGACCAACAAATAAGCTTAGATAGGCACACTAGCGAAGGATTTACTCGTTTCTCCCCTCCTAGTTCTATTCCCCGATCTCCACTAGAGATCATATCCCTAAGCTCTGATACCAACTGTGACGCCCCCAAAATAGGTCCATTCCATCCAACCCATTCTGAGTCGCCAAATACATGGTACAGAAATAACTACAACTTTATTATTACAACATATAAACTATGAGTTTTAATACAGATATTGCCGTCTAGACAATATCCACACGCAAATAAATCTCCATCATAATTATTGATACATTATTTTACAAAAATGGTGAGGACTACTAAACAACTCTCTCTAAAACCTTCATTCCATACCCCGACTAGTACTCGCTACATTCTCGCCTGCTGAGAAGAAAAATAGAACAAAAAGGAAAAGGATGAGCTCAACTAGCCCAGTAAAGAATATTATGACTAAGATAATATACAACAAATTATCGTTAGTCTTCAACAGGGAAAAATCTAATAGAATACAATAGACAACCATTTTTAAATCAACAACTGCAGCGGAAACAACAATTTATTAGAAGAGTTAAGTAGAGAATGCAAACTACTATCTTCTATATATGAACTTAAAAGTTCATCTTCGATATTTTATCCCTGTAACATCAATCAATATATATCTGGAATCAAATATTCATCTTTGCAGTACAGGCCAAAGATATTCATCAGTTGGTCATGTTCATCTAAACACCTGTTCATCTTTGCACTACGGGCCAAAGATATTAATCAGTCGGTCATGTTCATCTCAACACCTGTTCATCTTTGCACTACGGGCCAAAGATATTCATCAAAAATCATTCATCTTTGCACTACAGGCCAAAGATATTCAGTAATATCATCATTTAGGACTGATGATGATGAAAAATATTTTAAAGAAAACAAATCCAGTGAAGCAAAAGAACAAATATTAAGTATTCGTACTTTAAACAATTCCCATTCAAAAATACTTCATAAATAACCAAAGTGGGGTAAAATTCAAGAATGATCAAAACATGGATACAATCAAAGCTAGTATCCAGAATAGATATTTTGGACAAAAAGAAGAAATTTCATTTTTTGGTGAATAGTGCCGTATACGTGAATAGTACCGTATACGTGAATAGTAACTCTGACACCAAAAGATAGAGATTTCACAAAAAATATCATCACGCTTCGTGAATTGTAATTCGTGAATAATAACTCATGAATAGTAACCCCGACAAGGAAAAGTTCTAAATTTGATAAAAATTTCCAACTAATATTCTGGCATAATGATATTGAAGAAATAATATCATTTTGGAAGAAAATAATCTCCCTTACTATCCCTTACTATCCCTTACCTCGAAAGACAATACTTCTAGTTGAAACACCGGATATAGGCTATGACTTGAACTTGCACCGTATAACAATACTCAAAATATACTCAAAATACTCACAAGAATACGCTCGATAATATAGAGAGAGAAAACTTCAGTTTCTGGTGTGATTTTCAATTCTAACCTAAGCACCCTATTTACAGGAAAATGCTTAGAACACCAAAGTAGAAAATTTAATATAATAATAATATATATATACAAATTTGTCTACACACCTAGAACCATCTGAATTCAGAAACTTGCATGTGTTTAATGAGGCTAACCCAACACAAAAAATGTTTTTGTTAATAAAAACAATTAAAACTTCCAAAAATCAATTATTTCGGAACTTCAGAACTTCAATAATTCACAATAAATAGCCCTTTTTTCAGAAAATTTGAATCTCGCGTACTTTTATAGGAAATTCAATTCTCTACAACTTTACAGAAGAAAGTTTTTCCAAATTCAAAACAGAAATTAACCGAAATCTACAAACGGGCGATTTTACAGGCTATAATCAAATTTTAGTCAAGAAATGGGGTCCACCGACACATAAAACATGCTTTAAATATTTTTGGTAACAAAAATACTCCTCCTCCACATATACTCATATATCCCACATTCATCGTAAAAATATCATCATTATTATATTATATTTATATTATTAAAATATAATAATATATTTGAATGAATTATTTTATCAGAAAAAGATAAAATTTGAATTTTCAACAATTGTCACATTAAAAAATTTTCTCCATCTATATCCACATAAAATCAATATCTTCCTCATCACATGAATCAATAATTAATTATTCACAAATAATATTACAGAATCACAATATTGACAACCAGGCAGTTCCCAGGAAAGAGAGGGCTTTCCAATAAGAATTTCTCCTTACTGGCGTGCAATTAGGTGACTAAACCTCTCCTTAGACAGAACTTTTTAGACATTGCCAATAATGTTATCTAATAATATTATTCAAATAATATGAATTATTACTTCGATAATGGAAAATATTGTGCAGTGACAATTATTAAAACAACAGTAATATAAAATATCAATGCAACAATTATTGAATCAATAAAATAAAATACTGAACAGTAATTACTGTAACAATTATTGAGTAGTGTCTTCTTACGTAAGAATTAATAATTGGTGCAATACCGTATGCTACTGTGCAACAACGTGTATTACTGTGTTTTAACCACCAGGTATTACAACAGTATTAACGGTAACAACTGCGCCGTTATTTATAAACAACTTATACTTGTCGTTTTCTTCATCCAATCGCTTTTCGTTATGGGCCCACACAAGGCTGCGCCGTACGAATATTCCCCGACAGTAAGAATATTTCACGACCAAACGAATATTCCCCGACAATAATGAATATTTTATGCTTATTTAAAATATTTGTGCATTTTACCCATAATTAACCACATTAATCAAATCAACCCTTACTATTTCAAAATAATAAATAGAGAAAATTAAATTTCATTTATTAATAATTTGGGGTCTTACAACCTCCCCTCCTTATAAAATTTCGTCCTCGAAATTAACGTACGTACTTGGTGTTTCGAAAAGATGAGAATACCTCGTTTTTATTTCCATTTCCAACTCCCAGGTCATTTCCTCAATAGCATGGTTTCTCCACAAAACTTTATTTTGTGGTATAACCTCGGTACATAAGATATGTTCTTTCCTATCCAAAATCTTGACAGGTACCTCCTCGTACGTTAAGTCTTCGGCTATCTCATCCGGTTCTAACTCAATGACGTGGTTTGGGTTGTCCACATATTTACGTAACAACGATACGTGAAAAACGTTATGAACACGCGTCATACTTGGCGGTAAAACGAGTCTATAGGCCACAGTTCCTATTCGATCGAGAATTTCAAATGGATTAATAAATCGAAGGTTTGAGCTTTCCTCACCTCACCGATTCTCGCTTTTAAAATAACAACTTCTTGCACCTCCTTCTTCAAATTCATCTGCTCTGGTGTGTAGCTTGAACAACTTTAACTTTATCGATTAAAGTCGATTATACTTGTATATCATCACGTGGGTACCTAGAGTTTTCATCTTCATCTCTATTATTTGTAAATTATACGAAATGAGTCTTTGACAATATCGTACTCGTACTTGTATACGATCTTCTACTCAACACGTCAGCTACCACGTTCGCTTTTCCAGGATGGCATGGTCAGAACATGTGCTGAAATGAGTCTCCTCTTGAGTTCTTCGAAGCTCTTCCCACATTCCTTGCTCCATTCGAACTTTGTATCTCTACGAGTCAGCTGCGTTAATGGAATAGCGATTCGAGAATATCCTTCAACGAATCTCCAATAATAACCAACTAAGCCTAGAAAGCTACGTATTTCGATTATCGACTTAGGTTGTTCTCAACTGTGACTCATATCCCAACCTTGGATAGCACGTCATAATGACACCTATCAGTTTACTATCGCACGAATATTGTCCCCTACAGCGGTGCATTCCACAAAGGAAGTCACTAGATAAAGGCTCAGGTACCAAATTCTATAGTTGAATTTTTAACTCCTGAAGTTCAATAGGAGCCATTTGATATGAGATTGTAGAAATGAGTTTTGTACCGGGTTCAAAGTCGATACAAAATTTAATATCAGGCTTTGGGAGTAAGCCAAGAAATTCTTCATGAAATACATCAGGAAATTTACTAACAATAGAAATATCATTTAAATCTGACGTATTTTTGTTCAAGTCCATAACATGGCTAAGAAAGCTTGACATCCGTTTTTCAATAAACGAATGAATTACGGCTTGATATTAAAGAGTTTGACTTCAATGATTTGTTTGCTTAAATTCGAATAACAGGTTGCTTAGGAATATGAAAACTAATAACCTTACAAAAGCAATCAATTTTAGCATGATGAGTGGTTGACCAATTAATCCCTAAGGTCACATCAAATGCAAGAATTTTTAAAGATATAAGGTCAACAGGTAATGTGATGGTGCTAACTTGGATCAAACAAGATTTATAAATAGCGAATGTAACGAAAGTTTCTCCTAACGGAGTTTCAACAAATAAGTCAAAGTCTAATTTTCTCCAGAGTCAAGTTTAAACGTTGAGTATAAGCAGGAGAGATAAATGAATGGGTAGAACCGGTATCTAATAAGATATAATTTTACAAAAATTTATAATTAACTAACATGTGCTAACTTCGTTCGGGTTATTCACTTTTTGAGAAGTCACAAAAAACGCTCTTCCAAGAACCGATGACTTTGACTTGTCCGGTACAGCTTTTGGAGTCACCATCCCCGATGGACTTGGTTTCGCTACAGGAAAATCTCGAGCTATATAACCATCCTTTCCACAACTAAAACATACATCGGAAGGTTGTGAACAGTTTGGACTTATGTGTCCCTCGTCTCCGCATCTGTAGCATCTAACTGCCGGTCTTTCTCCTCCTCTAAAATTCGTTGCTGGTGTTGGTGCCGACGTCTTCCCGTCATTGTGACGCCCCCAAAATTAGGTATACATCACCCATCTTGAGTCGCCAGATACATGGTACAGAATTCAAATACAACTAACTAATACAACTGTCGTGTACAATACGACAAAACATTACTGTGAGTTTGAATACAATTATTGTCTACTAGAGAGCATACAAACTCAAAAGGTGTCCTCAATACAATTATTGTCACACTATTTAACAGAATAGTGAGGACTACTAATACTATTCTCTGGTCCATCACTCCGTTCCCTGACTCGTCCCAGCTATATTCTCATTTCCTGAAGAGAACAGTGAAAGAAAGGGTGAGCTCAACTAGCCCAGTAAGAAATATTATGACTAAGATAATGCAGAATAAATTATCATTAGCCTTCAACAGTGTTAAACTGATAAAATACAATAAACATCAAGTTTAACTACAGCGGAACCAGCAATCCATTAAAAGAGTCAAGTAGAAAATAAAATCTACTATCTTTTATGATTTAAAAGGTTTTTCATCATCGTTATAGCTGAGACTCAGCTTAATAAATATTCCACATCATCGAATCACCCCCGCACTACGGCCAAGGATATTCTTTAGTATCACGACCACAATTATTCATGCACTACAGCCAAGAATATTTGTGTATTCATCAATGGTCATGATCATGCCAACAACTATCCATCAATGCACTACGGGCCAATGAGGATTTTTAATTTTTACATCATTTGTAACATTACGGTCATGATTACACCGAATAATCCCTGGTCATAATCATACCAAGTCCATCTATGCACTACAGGCCACAGATGACTTTCGACAAAATATAAACATGAGGATGATGACAATGATATAATAATTCAATAAAACAAGTTCAAGAATTATTTTATCCAGGAATCATTAACGTTCAAATTTGTCAACACGATACTGTTTTGTGGTGTAAAATTCAAGAATGATCAGAAGAATATTTCTATAAAAGGATACTGGATGAAGCGCAAATATCAAGGATATTCCACTAATTTCATGGAGCATAGAAGTCAAAGTTTTATCCAACTGAGTATAATAAAGAATGGAATAACAAAAGAAATCACCATGCATGCGATAGACTGCACAGACAGGTTATTCCAGCAGAATAATAATAACGGAACCAGGTCAGGTGAAATTCACACCGACAGGATGTTCCAACAGAATAATAAAGAATGGAACCAGGTCCGGTGTAAAACACACAGACAGGATATTCCAACAGAATAATAAATAATGGAACCAGGTCCGGTGTAAAACACACAGACAGGATATTCCAACAGAATAATAAAGAATGGAACCAGGTCCGGTGTAAAACACACAGACAGGATATTCCGACAGAAATATAAAGACAGGATAATAAATGGATGTCACCAAGTATAGGGTATTCCGCGTATACCGGTTATTCCAACAGAATAATAATGAATGGAATAACATAAGGATTTCACCAAGTATAGGGTGTACCGCGTATACAGGTCATGTATAGGGTATGCCACTTTTACAGGTTATTCCAACAGAATAACAAAGAACGGAAGAACATAAGTTCTCTTCAAGAAGAAAGAATAACACCCCTTACTGTATTAAGAGATTGAATACTGCAGTCGTGTAATAACCGAATACTCTTCTTCTTTCTCTTTTACTCTCTCTATATACTTTCTCTCTCTATAGCTTGAACGAATTCGTGAAAATAATGAAGCCCTAGGCCTCTATTTATAGAAGATTTATTACTATTTACGAAAGTAATTACTATTTACGAAGGTAATTACTATTTACGAAGGTAATTACTATTTACGAAAGTAATTACTATTTACAAAAGTAATTACTATTTATGAAAAAGACTTTTAGATGATGACATATGGCCCCCCATAAATAATTCAACTTACCACAAACGTCTAATAATAGACTCTTTATATACATCAAGGATTAAATAAAAATTACCAGAAATCATTTTATTTTTAATCAGCACATATTTAATCTTTCAACAATTATTAATCATTTATAACTTGTCGTCTCAATTATTGTTTAAATAATATAACATATTATACAGATGATACTGTGACAATAATTGAATCAATAATATAAGAGATATGATGCAGCAATTACTGTAGCAATAATTGAGTATAGTTGAGTGACTTCTTACGTAAGCATCAATAATCAATACCGTGTGCTACTATATAACAACGCGTATTACTGTACTTTTACTACCGAGTAGTTCAACAGTTTTAACGGTAACACCTCCGCCGTTATTTTATAGAAAGATAATTTTGTCGTTTTCTAACTATGACAATACTTCCGTTGTGGGGTTCACCAATGATTGTGCCATCGTACGAATATTCCCCGACCAAACGAATATTTTATAACAACTTGCGTACTTTGCAAAATTATAAATATTACCCACAACTATAACATTATATCCAATTTATTCCATAATATTCAAAAATAATAATTATAGAAAATTCATCTTTATTTATAAAAACTGGGGTCTTACAACCTCCCCTTCTTATGAAATTTCGCCCTCGAAATTAGGGTACGTACCTGGTATGTCAAAGAGGTAAGGATACCTTGATTTCATTTCAGATTCTAACTCCCAAGTCATTTCCTCAACATCGTGGTTTCTCCACAAAACTTTGACTTGAGGTATAACCTTAGAGCGTAGAATATATTCCTTCTTATCCAAGATTTGAACAGGAACCTCTTCATACGTCAGATCTTCCGCTATTTCGTCCGGTTCTAACTCAATAATGTGGTTCGGGTCTTTCACATATTTTCGTAACATGGATATGTGAAAAATGTTATGAACACGAGACATACTTGGCGGTAAAGCGAGTCTATAGGCCACAGTTCCTATTTGATCGAGGATTAAAAATGGACCGATGAATCGAGGATTGAGTTTTCCTCTCTTTCCAAATCTTGTAACTCCTTTCCATGGAGTAACACGTAATAACACATGATCTCCTATATTGAATTCCACGTCCTTTCGATGAAGATCAACATAACTCTTTTGTCGACTTTGTGAAGTTTTTATACGTTGTCGGATCGTTTGAATCTTTTCCGTAGTCATACGTACCAACTCCGGTCCCAACAACGTTGCTTCACCCACCTCATCCCAGCATACTGGAGAACGACACTTTCTTCCATACAACGCTTCGAATGGAGCCATGCCAATACTTGCTTGATAACTGTTGTTGTAGGAAAACTCCACCAATGGTAAGAACTTGTCCCAACTTCCCTTGAAATCAAGGACACAGAGTCTTAATAGATCTTCGAGAGTTTGAATAGTCCTCTCCGACTGTCCGTCCGTCTGAGGATGATATGCCGAGCTAAATCGTAAGTCTGTGCCCATAGCTTTTTGCAAACTAACCCAAAATCGTGAAGTAAATCTTGGGTCTCGATCAGAAACTATGGATACCGGCATACCATGCAGTCTTACAATCTCGTTTATGTACATACGAGCAAGACGTTCAAGTGTATAAGTTTCTCGTATCGGTAAGAAATGAGCAGACTTGGTCAATCTATCAACAATAACCCAAATCGCATCTATGCCTTGAGAAACCTTAGGAAGACCGGTAACGAAATCCATGGTAATGTGCTCCCACTTCCATTCTAGAATTTCAAGTGGTTGCAATGGACCTTTTGGTACTTGATGCTCCGCTTTAACTCGTTGACAAGTTAGACACCTTGAGATAAACAACGCTATCTCTCTCTTCATATTGCTCCACCAAAATGTATGACGAATATCATGATACATTTTGGTACTCCCAGGATGGATTGCAAACGGTGTATTGTGCGCCTCCATCATGATTTTATACTTTAAATCAGGGTCGTTAGGAACACAAAGTCTGGAGTTGACTCGAAGTATTCCCTCTTCATCGATTCTTGCTTCCGGCATAGCACCTTCTTGCACTTTCTTCCTCATACGCATCAGCTCCAGGTCTGTAGCTTGAGCAGCTTTAACTTTATCGATTAAAGTCGGTTCTACTCGTATATTCTCCATCGTCACATGCGTCCCTGGAGTCTTTAACTCTATCCCCATCCTTTGTAAGTCACGTAAAATGGGCCCTTGCGTTGACAATATCGCACTCGTACTTGCATGTGATCTTCTACTTAATGCGTCAGCTACCACGTTTGCTTTTCCAGGATGGTATTAGATGGTATGATCATAATCTTTCAACAGTTCAAGCCAACGTCGTTGTCGCATGTTGAGTTCCTTTTGAGTGAAGAAATATTTGAGGCTTTTATGATCCGTAAAGATCTCCACTTTCTCCCCATACAAGTAATGCCTCCAAATTTTAAGTGCAAAGACAACAGCTGCCAACTCTAGATCATGAGTAGGATAATTCTTCTCATATTCTTTGAGTTGTCGCGAGGCATAGGCTATGACTTTTCCATGTTGCATGAGAACACATCCCAGCCCTTTGCCCGAAGCATCACTGTAGATGACAAATCCCTCCGAGCCAGACGGTATTGTCAGAACAGGTGCTGAAATGAGTCTCCTCTTGAGTTCTTGAAAACTCTTCTCACATTCTTCGCTCCAACCGAACTTTGTATCTTTCCGAGTCAGCTGAGTCAATGGAGTAGCGATTCGAGAAAATCCTTCCACGAATCTTCGATAATAACCAGCTAAACCGAGAAAGCTACGTACTTCGGTCACTGATTTAGGTTGCTCCCAGCTTTGAATAGCTTCAATCTTTGCTGGGTCAACAGATATTCCACGACTTGATACCACGTGCCCAAGGAATGCTACTTCCTCAAGCCAGAACTCGCATTTCTTCAACTTGGCATAAAGCTTATAGTCGCGAAGCTTTTGGAGTGTCAGCCTCAAGTGTTGCTCATGATCTTCACGGCTTTTGGAATAAATAAGGATGTCATCAATAAAGACGACCACAAAGTGATCCAAATATTCCTTGAATACTCGGTTCATCATATCCATGAAGGCAGCAGGAGCATTAGTCAATCCAAAGGACATGACTAGGAATTCATAATGCCCGTACCGAGTTCTGAAAGCCGTCTTTGGAATGTCATCGGTTCTAATCTTCAATTGGTGATACCCGGAACGAAGATCGATCTTTGAAAAGAATTTGGCTCCTTGCAACTGGTCAAACAGGTCATCAATACGTGGCAATGGATACCTATTTTTGATGGTGACATGATTTAACTCCCGATAATCAATACAAAGTCGCATACTCCCATCTTTCTTCTTCACGAATAGAACAGGAGCACCCCAAGGAGAAGTACTAGGACGAATAAAGCCAATGTCTAATAATTCCTGCAGTTGGGTTTTTAACTCCTGAAGTTCAATAGGAGCCATTCGATATGGGGCTTTAGAAATGGGTTTTGTACCGGGTTCAAGGTCGATACAAAATTCAATCTCACGCTCTGGGGGTAGGCCAGGAAGTTCTTCGGGGAATACGTCAGGAAATTCATTAACAATAGAAATATCGTTCAAAACTGACGTATTTTTGTTTAAATCTGTGACATGAGCTAAGAAAGCTTGACATCCGTTTTTCAATAAACGAATAGCTTTATGGCTTGAGATGACCGTGATTGATTTTAATGGTTTGGTCGCTTGAATTCGCATAATAGGTTGATTAGGAATATGAAAGCTAACAACCTTATGGAAACAATCAATTTTTGCATGATAAGTAGTTAACCAATCAATCCCTAGAATCACGTCAAATGCAAGTATTTTCAATGAAATAAGATCTACAGGTAATGTGAGGGTACCGATTTGAACCAAACAAGACTTATAAACAGTGGATGTAAGGAAGGTTTCTCCCAACGGAGTTTCCACAGATAATCAAAATCTAATTTCTCCGGAGTCAAATTTAATCGATGAGCGCAAGTAGGAGAAATAAAAGAATGGGTAGAACCGGTATCAAATAAAGTATAGACTTCGTTAGAGTTTATGATAAGCTTACCCGTGATGACCTCATTCGGGTTCCTTGCTTTCTGGGAGGTCACAACAAACGCTCTCCCTTGCACTACCGGCTTTGACCTTTCTGGGACGGCCTTTGGTGCCTCCACCCTAGTTGAATTGGTCTTTGGTAAACAACAAAATCGGGCCAAGTGACCTTCTCTTCCACAATTATAACATGCTTTGGACGGCATCGCGCAATTTGGACTGATGTGTCCCTCCCCTCCACATTTGAAGCATATGATAGGTGGTCTTTCTCCTTCCTTAACAACGGGTGCTGGTGCTGACGTCTTTCCATCATTGTTGAATCTCCTCTTTTTGAAATGTCCATTCTTATTGTTTTGGCCCTGATTACCACCAAAGTGGTTACCATTTCTGGCCTGATGATGTCCTCCACGCTTGTTGTCACCGCTTCGATGACTGCTCTCACTGGTATTATCATTTTGCCGGCTGCTCTCTTTTGATTGCGTTGACTCGTTATCGCGCTCTACCAACTGAGCCCTATTTACAACATCAGAATACAAACACAGTTTATGAGAAATAAGATGTTGACGTATCTCCGGCTTCAAACCTCTTAAAAACATTCGCGCCATTCTCTCTTCATTATCCACCAAATGGGACGCAAACCGTGATAACTCTGCAAATTTTGCCTCATATTGCGACACGGTCATATTATTTTGTTCCAACTTAATAAACTCCACCTCCTTCATGTGGCGAATACTTTCGGGAAAGTATTTATCATTGAACAGCTCCTGGAACTTCTCCCAAGACATCTTCAGTACGGCAGGTTGAGTACGTTTTACCGATTCCCACCAGTAATCTGCCTCTCCGCGCAACATAAAGGCGGCAAAGGGAACCTTTTGCTCCTCGGAGCATCCCAAGACATCAAATATCTTGGTCATCTGCTTTATCCATGTTTCCGCCATAAGTGGTTTTGGCTCTCCCTTAAACTCCGGTGGTCCCAGCTCCTTGAACTGTTTAGCGGTGACCGCCCGAGAGTTTCCCGCGTTTCCATCTACGTTTTGGACAGGAGTTGCTCTCGCCTGCTGCTGCATGAATTGCATAAAACCTCTGAACATTTGATCATTCGTCATTTGGTCAGTGTTGTTGTTTGCATGAGGATTTTCGCCTTCCTGATGCACATTATCCTGATTATTGATATGTGGTGAATCAACGATCGCCTGTGCTCCATTGCCATCTCAACATTCTCAGATGTCATTTTCAGATACTGCCACAAAACAAAAGGTTAATTGACATGTAACATATTATCCCTATATTCTGACCGACCAATAAAATAGCACATAAACTTAGGTAGGTCATACTAGCGAAGGAATTCCCCGTCTCTCCCCTCCTAGTACTATTCTCACATCTTAGCCAGGGATCATATCCCTAAGCTCTGATACCAACTGTGACGCCCCCAAAATTAGGTATACATCACCCATCTTGAGTCGCCAGATACATGGTACAGAATTCAAATACAACTTACTAATACAACTGTCGTGTACAATACGACAAAACATACTGTGAGTTTGAATACAATTATTGTCTACTAGAGAGCATACAAACTCAAAAGGTGTCCTCAATACAATTATTGTCACACTATTTAACAGAATAGTGAGGACTACTAATACTATTCTCTGGTCCATCACTCCGTTCCCCGACTCGTCCCAGCTATATTCTCATTTCCTGAAGAGAACAGTGAAAGAAAGGGTGAGCTCAACTAGCCCAGTAAGAAATATTATGACTAAGATAATGCAGAATAAATTATCATTAGCCTTCAACAGTGTTAAACTGATAAAATACAATAAACATCAAGTTTAACTACAGCGGAACCAGCAATCCATTAAAAGAGTCAAGTAGAAAATAAAATCTACTATCTTTTATGATTTAAAAGGTTTTTCATCATCGTTATAGCTGAGACTCAGCTTAATAAATATTCCACATCATCGAATCACCCCCGCACTACGGCCAAGGATATTCTTTAGTATCACGACCACAATTATTCATGCACTACAGCCAAGAATATTTGTGTATTCATCAATGGTCATGATCATGCCAACAACTGTCCATCAATGCACTACGGGCCAATGAGGATTTTTAATTTTTACATCATTTGTAACATTACGGTCATGATTACACCGAATAATCCCTGGTCATAATCATACCAAGTCCATCTATGCACTACAGGCCACAGATGACTTTCGACAAAATATAAACATGAGGATGATGACAATGATATAATAATTCAATAAAACAAGTTCAAGAATTATTTTATCCAGAAATCATTAACGTTCAAATTTGTCAACACGATACTGTTTTGTGGTGTAAAATTCAAGAATGATCAGAAGAATATTTCTATGAAAGGATACTGGATGAAGCGCAAATATCAAGGATATTCCACTAATTTCATGGAGCATAGAAGTCAAAGTTTTATCCAACTGAGTATAATAAAGAATGGAATAACAAAAGAAATCACCATGCATGCGATAGACCGCACAGACAGGTTATTCTAGCAGAATAATAATAACGGAACCAGGTCAGGTGAAATTCACACCGACAGGATGTTCTAACAGAATAATAAAGAATGGAACCAGGTCCGGTGTAAAACACACAGACAGGATATTCCAACAGAATAATAAATAATGGAACCAGGTCCGGTGTAAAACACACAGACAGGATATTCCAACAGAATAATAAAGAATGGAACCAGGTCCGGTGTAAAACACACAGACAGGATATTCCGACAGAAATATAAAGACAGGATAGTAAATGGATGTCACCAAGTATAGGGTATTCCGCGTATACCGGTTATTCCAACAGAATAATAATGAATGGAATAACATAAGGATTCACCAAGTATAGGGTGTACCGCGTATACAGGTCATGTATAGGGTCTGCCACTTTTACAGGTTATTCCAACAGAATAACAAAGAATGGAAATAACATAAGTTCTCTTCAAGAAGAAAGAATAACACCCCTTACCGTATTAGAGATTGAATACTGCAGTAGTGTATAACCGAATACTTCTTCTTTCTCTCTTATTCTCTCTATACTTTCTCTCTCTATAGCTTGAACGAATTCGTGAAAAATAATGAAGCCCTAGGCCTCTATTTATAGAAGATTTATTACTATTTACGAAAGTATTTACTATTTACGAAGGTAATTACTATTGACGAAGGTAATTACTATTTACGAAGGTAATTAATTTACGAAGGTAATTACTATTAAAGTAATTACTATTTATAAGAAAAGACTCTTAGATGATGACATATGGCCCCCCATAAATAATTCAACTTACCACAAACGTCTAATAATAGACTCTTTATATACATCAAGGATTAAATAAAAATTACCAGAAATCATTTTATTTTTAATCAGCACATATTTAATCTTTCAACAATTATTAATCATTTATAACTTGTCATCTCAATTATTGTTTAAATAATATAACATATTATACAGATGATACTGTGACAATAATTGAATCAATAATATAAGAGATATGATGCAGCAATTACTGTAGCAATAATTGAGTATAGTTGAGTGACTTCTACGTAAGCATCAATAATCAATACCGTGTGCTACTATATAACAACGCGTATTACTGTACTTTTACTACCGAGTAGTTCAACAGTTTTAACGGTAACACCTCCGCCGTTATTTTATAGAAAGATAATTTTGTCGTTTTCTAACTATGACAATACTTCCAGATGTGGGGTTCACCAATGATTGTGCCGTCGTACGAATATTCCCCGACAAAAAGAATATTCCCCGACCAAACGAATATTTTATAACAACTTGCGTACTTTGCAAAATTATAAATATTACCCACAACTATAACATTATATCAAATTTATTCCATAATATTCAAAAATAATAATTATAGAAAATTCATCTTTATTTATAAAAACTGGGGTCTTACAACCTCCCCTTCTTATGAAATTTCGCCCTCGAAATTAGGGTACGTACCTGGTATGTCAAAGAGGTAAGGATACCTTGATTTCATTTCAGATTCTAACTCCCAAGTCATTTCCTCAACATCGTGGTTTCTCCACAAAACTTTGACTTGAGGTATAACCTTGGAGCGTAGAATATGTTCCTTCTTATCCAAGATTTGAACAGGAATCTCTTCATACGTCAATCTTCCGCTATTTCGTCCGGTTCTAACTCAATAATGTGGTTCGGGTCTTTCACATATTTTCGTAACATGGATATGTGAAAAACGTTATGAACACGAGACATACTTGGCGGTTAAAGCGAGTCTATAGGCCACAGTTCCTATTCGATCGAGGATTAAAATGGACCGATGAATCGAGGATTGAGTTTTCCTCTCTTTCCAAATCTTGTAACTCCTTTCCATGGAGTAACACGTAACAACACATGATCTCCTATATTGAATTCCACGTCCTTTCGATGAAGATCAACATAACTCTTTTGTCGACTTTGTGAGGTTTTTATACGTTGTCGGATCGTTTGAATCTTTTCCGTAGTCATACGTACCAACTCCGGTCCCAACAACGTTGCTTCACCCACCCTCATCCCAGCATACTGGAGAACGACACTTTCTTCCATACAACGCTTCGAATGGAGCCATGCCAATACTTGCTTGATAACTGTTGTTGTAGGAAAACTCCACCAATGGTAAGAACTTGTCCCAACTTCCCTTGAAATCAAGGACACAGAGTCTTAATAGATCTTCAAGAGTTTGAATAGTCCTCTCCGACTGTCCGTCCGTCTGAGGATGATATGCCGAGCTAAATCGTAAGTCTGTGCCCATAGCTTTTTGCAAACTAACCCAAAATCGTGAAGTAAATCTTGGGTCTCGATCAGAAACTATGGATACCGGCATACCATGCAGTCTTACAATCTCGTTTATGACATACGAGCAAGACGTTCAAGTGTATAAGTTTCTCGTATCGGTAAGAAATGAGCAGACTTGGTCAATCTATCAACAATACCCAAATCGCATCTATGCCTTGAGAAACCTTAGGAAGACCGGTAACGAAATCCATGGTAATGTGCTCCCACTTCCATTCTGGAATTTCAAGTGGTTGCAATGGACCTTTTGGTACTTGATGCTCCGCTTTAACTCGTTGACAAGTTAGACACCTTGAGATAAACAACGCTATCTCTCTCTTCATATTGCTCCACCAAAATGTATGACGAATATCATGATACATTTTGGTACTCCCAGGATGGATTGCAAACGGTGTATTGTGCGCCTCCATCATGATTTTATTACTTTAAATCAGGTCGTTAGGAACACAAAGTCTGGAGTTGACTCGAAGTATTCCCTTCTTCATCGATTCTTGCTTCCGGCATAGCACCCTCTTGCACTTTCTTCCTCATACGCATCAGCTCCAGGTCTGTAGCTTGAGCACTTTAACTTATCGATTAAAGTCGGTTCTACTCGTATATTCGCCATCGTCACATGCGTCCCTGGAGTCTTTACCTCTATCTCCATCCTTTGCAAGTCACACAAAATGGGCCCTTGCGTTGACAATATCGCACTCGTACTTGCATGTGATCTTCTACTCAATGCGTCAGCTACCACGTTTGCTTTTCCAGGATGGTATTGGATGGTATGATCATAATCTTTCAACAGTTCAAGCCAACGTCGTTGTCGCATGTTGAGTTCCTTTTGAGGTGAAGAAATATTTGAGGCTTTTATGATCCGTAAGATCTCCACTTTCTCCCCATACAAGTAATGCCTCCAAATTTTAAGTGCAAAGACAAAGCTGCTAACTCTAGATCATGAGTAGGATAATTCTTCTCATATTCTTTGAGTTGTCGCGAGGCATAGGCTATGACTTTTCCATGTTGCATGAGAACACATCCCAGCCCTTTGCCCGAAGCATCACTGTAGATGACAAATCCCTCCGAGCCAGACTGGTATTGTCAGAACAGGTGCTGAAATGAGTCTCCTCTTGAGTTCTTGAAAACTCTTCTCACATTCTTCGCTCCAATCGAACTTTGTATCTTTCCGAGTCAGCTGAGTCAATGGAGTAGCGATTCGAGAAAATCCTTCCACGATCTCTCGATAATAACCAGCTAAACGAGGAAAGCTACGTACTTCGGTCACTGATTTAGGTTGCTCCCAGCTTTGAATAGCTTCAATCTTTGCTGGGTCAACAGATATTCCTGACTTGATACCACGTGCCCAAGGAATGCTACTTCCTCAAGCCAGAACTCGCATTTCTTCAACTTGGCATAAAGCTTATATTCACGAAGCTTTTGGAGTGTCAGCCTCAAGTGTTGCTCATGATCTTCACGGCTTTTGGAATAAATAAGGATGTCATCAATAAAGACGACCACAAAGTGATCCAAATATTCCTTGAATACTCGGTTCATCATATCCATGAAGGCAAGCAGGAGCATTAGTCAATCCAAAGGACATGACTAGGAATTCATAATGCCCGTACCGAGTTCTGAAAGCCGTCTTTGGAATGTCATCGGTTCTAATCTTCAATTGGTGATACCCGGAACGAAGATCGATCTTTGAAAAGAATTTGGCTCCTTGCAACTGGTCAAACAAGTCATCAATACTGTGGCAATGGATACCTATTTTTGATGGTGACATGATTCAACTCCCGATAATCAATACAAGTCGCATACTCCCATCTTTCTTCTTCACGAATAGAACAGGAGCACCCCAAGGAGAAGTACTAGGACGAATAAAGCCAATGTCTAACAATTCCTGCAGTTGGGTTTTTAACTCCTGAAGTTCAATAGGAGCCATTCGATATGGGGCTTTAGAAATGGGTTTTGTACCGGGTTCAAGGTCGATACAAAATTCAATCTCACGCTCTGGGGGTAGGCCAGGAAGTTCTTCGGGGAATACGTCAGGAAATTCATTAACAATAGAAAATATCGTTCAAACTTGACGTTATTTTGTTTAAATCTGTGACATGAGCTAAGAAAGCTTGACATCCGTTTTTCAATAAACGAATAGCTTTATGGCTTGAGATGACCGTGATTGATTTTACTGGTTTTGGTCGCTTGAATTCGCATAATAGGTTGATTAGGAATATGAAAGCTAACAACCTTATGGAAACAATCAATTTTTGCATGATGAGTAGTTAACCAATCACTCCCTAGAATTCACGTCAAATGCAAGTATTTCAATGAAATAAGATCTACAGTAATGTGAGGGTACCGATTTGAACCAAACAAGACTTATAAACAGTGGATGTAATGAAGGTTTCTCCCAACGGAGTTTCCACAGATAAGTCAAAGTCTCAATTTCTCCGGAAAGTCAAATTTAATCGTATGAGCGCAAGTAGGAGAAATAAAAGAATGGGTAGAACTCGGTATCAAATAAAGTATAGACTTCGTTAGAGTTATGATAAGCTTACACGTGATGACCTCATTCGGGTTCCTTGCTTTTCTGGGAGGTCACAACAAACGCTCTCCCTTGCACTACCGGCTTCTGACCTTTCTGGGACGGCCTCTTTGGTGCCTCCACCTAGCTGAATTTGTCTTTGGTAAACGACAAAATCGGGCCAATGACCTTCTCTTCCACCAATTATAACATGCTTTGGACGGCAGCGCGCAATTTGGACTGATGTGTCCCTCCCCCTCCGCATTTGAAGCATATGATAGGTGTCTTTCTCCCTTCCTTAAAACGGGTGCTGGTGCTGACGTCTATTCCATCATTGTTGAATCTCCTCTTTTTGAAAGTCCATTCTTATTGTTTTGGCCCTGATTACCACCGAAGTGGTTAACCATTCTGGCCTGCTGATTCCCTCCACGCTTGTTGTCACCGCTTCGATGACACTCTCACTGGTATTATAATTTTGCGGCTGCTCTCTTTTAGTTGGTTGACTCGTTATCGCGCTCCACTAACTGAGCCCTATTAACAACATCTGAATACAAACACAGTTTATGAGAAATAAGATGTTGACGTATCTCCGGCTTCAAACCTCTTAAAAACATTCGCGCCAATTCTCTCTTCATTATCCACCAAGTGGGACGCAAACCGTGATAACTCTGCAAATTTTGCCTCGTATTGCGACACGGTCATATTATTTTGTTCCAACTTAATAAACTCCACCTCCTTCATGTGGCGAATACTGTCGGGAAAGTATTTGTCATTGAACAGCTCCTGGAACTTCTCCCAAGATATCTTCAGTACAGCAGGTTGAGTACGTTTTACCGATTCCCACCAGTAATCTGCCTCTCCGCGCAACATAAAAGGCGGCAAAGGGAACCTTTTGCTCCTCGGAGCATCCCAAGACATCAAATATCTTGGTCATCTGCTTTATCCATGTTTCCGCCATAAGTGGTTTTGGCTCTCCCTTAAACTCCGGTGGTCCCAGCTCCTTGAACTGTTTAGCGGTGACCGCCCGAGAGTTTCCCGGTTTCCATCTACGTTTTGGACAGGAGTTGCTCGCCCTGCTGCATGAATTGCATAAAACCTCTGAACATTTGATCATTCGTCATTTGGTCAGTGTTGTTGTTTGCATGAGGATTTTCGCCTTCCTGATGCACATTATCCTGATTATTGATATGTGGTGAATCAACGATCGCCTGTGCTCCATTGCCATTCTCAACATTCTCAGATGTCATTTTCAGATACTGCCACAAAACAAAAGGTTAATTGACATGTAACATATTATCCCTATATTCTGACCGACCAATAAAATAGCACATAAACTTAGGTAGGTCATACTAGCGAAGGAATTCCCCGTCTCTCCCCTCCTAGTACTATTCTCACATCTTAGCCAGGGATCATATCCCTAAGCTCTGATACCAACTGTGACGCCCCCAAAATTAGGTATACATCACCCATCTTGAGTCGCCAGATACATGGTACAGAATTCAAATACAACTTACTAATACAACTGTCGTGTACAATACGACAAAACATAACTGTGAGTTTGAATACAATTATTGTCTACTAGAGATCATACAAACTCAAAAGGTGTCCTCAATACAATTATTGTCACACTATTTAACAGAATAGTGAGGACTACTAATACTATTCTCTGGTCCATCACTCCGTTCCCCGACTCGTCCCAGCTATATTCTCATTTCCTGAAGAGAACAGTGAAAGAAAGGGTGAGCTCAACTAGCCCAGTAAGAAATATTATGACTAAGATAATGCAGAATAAATTATCATTAGCCTTCAACAGTGTTCAAACTGATAAAATACAATAACATCAAGTTTAACTACAGCGGAACCAGCAATCCATTAAAAGAGTCAAGTAGAAATAAAATCTACTATCTTTTATGATTTAAAAGGTTTTTCATCATCGTTATAGCTGAGACTCAGCTTAATAAATATTCCACATCATCGAATCACCCCCGCACTACGGCCAAGGATATTCTTTAGTATCACGACCACATTATTCATGCACTACAGACCAAGAATATTTGTGTATTCATTAATGGTCATGATCATGCCAACAACTGTCCCTCAATGCACTACGGGCCAATGAGGATTTTAATTTTTACATCATTTGTAATATTACGGTCAGATTACACCGAATAATCCCTGGTCATAATCATACCAAGTCCATCTATGCACTACAGGCCACAGATGATTTCAACAAAATATAAACATGAGGATGATGACAATGATATAATAATTCAATAAAACAAGTTCAAGAAATTATTTTATCCAGAAATATTAACGTCAAATTGTCAACACGATACTGTTTTGTGGTGTAAATTCAAGAATGATCAAAGAATATGTCATGAAGGATACGGGATGAAGCGCAAAATATCAAGGATATTCCACTAATTTCATGGAGTATAGAAGTCAAAGTTTTAACCAACTGAGTATAATAAGAATGAGAATACAAAAGAAATCACCATGCATGCGATAGGAACCGCACAGACAGGTTATTCCAGCAGAATAATAATAACGGAACCAGGTCAGGTGAAATTCACACCGACAGGATGTTCCAACAGAATAATAAAGAATGGAACCAGGTCCGGTGTAAAACACACAGACAGGATATTCCAACAGAATAATAAATAATGGAACCAGGTCCGGTGTAAAACACACAGACAGGATATTCCAACAGAATAATAAAGAATGGAACCAGGTCCGGTGTAAAACACAGACAGGATATTCCGACGAAATATAAAGACAGATAGTAAATGGATGTCACCAAGTATAGGGTATTCCGCGTATACGGTTATTCCAACAGAATAATAATGAATGGAATAACATAAGGATTTCACCAAGTATAGGGTACCGCGTATACAGGTCATGTATAGGGTATGCCACTTTTACAGGTTATTCCAACAGAATAACAAAGAATGGAAAACATAAGTTCTCTTCAAGAAGAAAGAATAACACCCCTTACCTTATTAGGAG
This sequence comes from Panax japonicus, assembly GCA_020205505.1. Classification (NCBI taxonomy): domain Eukaryota; kingdom Viridiplantae; phylum Streptophyta; class Magnoliopsida; order Apiales; family Araliaceae; genus Panax; species Panax japonicus. The sequence goes on from JAINUV010001249.1 coordinate 234,648, forward strand.
ATTGAATACTGCAGTAGTGTAGTAACCGAATACTTTTTCTTTCTTCTATTCTCTCTATACTTTCTCTCTCTATAGCTTGACGAATTCGTGAAAAATAATGAAGCCCTAGGCCTCTATTTATAGAAGATTTATTACTATTTACGAAAGTATTTACTATTTACGAAGGTAATTACTATTGACGAAGGTAATTACTATTTACGAAGGTAATTACTATTTACGAAGGTAATTACTATTTACAAAGGTAATTACTATTTATGAAAGAGACTCTTAGATGATGACATATGGCCCCCCATAAATAATTAACTTACCACAAACGTCTAATAATAGACTCTTTATATACATCAAGGATTGAATAAAAATTACCAGAAATCATTTTATTTTTAATCACACATATTTAATCTTTCAACAATTATTAATCATTTATAACTTGTCGTCTCAATTATTGTTTAAATAATATAACATATTATACAGATGATACTGTGACAATAATTGAATCAATAATATAAGAGATATGATGCAGCAATTACTGTAGCAATAATTGAGTATAGCTGAGTGACTTCTCACGTAAGCATCAATAATCAATACCGTGTGCTACTATGCAACAACGCGTATTACTGTACTTTTACTACCGAGTAGTTCAACAGTTTTAACGGTAACACCTCCGCCGTTATTTTATAGAAAGATAATTTTGTCGTTTTCTAACTATACAATACTTCCGTTGTGGGGTCCACCAATGATTGTGCCGTCGTACGAATATTCCCCGACAAAAAGAATATTCCCCGACCAAACGAATATTTTATAACAACTTGCGTACTTTGCAAAATTTATAAATATTACCCACAACTATAAATTATATCAAATTTATTCCATAATATTCAAAAATAATAATTATGAAAATTCATCTTTATTTATAAAAACTGGGGTCTTACAACCACCCCTTCTTATGAAATTTCGCCCGAAATTAGGGTACGTACCTGGTATGTCAAAGAGGTAAGGATACCTTGATTTCATTTCAGATTCTAACTCCCAAGTCATTTCCTCAACATCGTGGTTTCTCCACAAAACTTTGACTTGAGGTATAACCTTGGAGC